>ONZP01000545.1:0-43669 GCA_900312805.1 Fusarium torulosum
GGATAGTATTGAGTCGTTATAAAGGAAGACACGATCATGGTAACACGTACCCTTCAAGCGAGACCAACGTCCAGAGATTTGTCGTCATTGCTACCTGTTGTAGTATTCGCCCTCGTGTCAAGTGACCCAAGACTAAGAATAGATAATCGTTTGTTCGCAACCACTTGATTCATATTTCACCTTCGGTATCGCCCACTTTTGCCTGTAATGGACAATGCATGGCATTCCAACGCATTTCAGATGCGTGTTTAGCTGTGTCTTCTGAGCGTACATGCTTTTCCGTAGTTATGTCACCTTTGCATTCTTGTTATAGGGTGGCGTTATGTGGAATTCCTCAGCTACGACCCAAGGTATCGACTGATCATGTGGCACAGCAAGGGGCAGGCTTTGTTCGAATAGTGTAATTTTGTAATGTATGATTTGCAACATTAACGTCTAGATTCCCTCCAGTCGTAGCAGGAAGGGGGTATCATGGCTAACTAGACACAAGAGTCCATTTCTTTCCTTTCTTTGTACCCTCAAATATTAAACCAAAACCAAAAAGAAAGGCCGTTATCGTCATCGTAAGACGGACCGCTCAGGGCATCTTTTAGCACCCGTCTAGTCGTTTATCGCCTCGTAAAAATGCAATCTCATTGCCCAAACCATCCGGATGAGCGGCCTGGTGCGTACACACAGGGCCAAACAATCACGCACATAAAAAACAAATATCCCAAACCCCGTTCCATGATGCAGTTTAACCATAAACCAAATGATGTTTCCTCAAACGCCTTGCCTGCTGTGTGTGGCCATTTTCGTCGATGAAAGGCCGGCATCAAATTCATGTATGCAAGTAATCAAACCAAGGTAGCAAAAACAAATGTGAAGTAAGAAAAAGCTCGAGGCCGTTGCTCTCTCGAGAACTCGACGCCTCAAACCACAGTCTCCATCTTGCTCACAGAAGAAGATGAGCCAACTCTAAAAACACGCTGAAGTAAACTGTGTTTGCTTCCGTTGGCTCGCCTGTAACTGAGAGCAATGGTATCACAGCCCTCTGTGGAACTGATTGAGGCCCGACTGGGGGACGACTGACGTCTTTCAAGCTCAGCGTCCCAGCCGTACATGTCTTCGACCGGAGATGCATATCGAAACGCTTCATCATCCGAAGTTGTCGGGGGGCAACCAATGTTCTCACTACCGATAGCGGGAATTGGTAGGTAGTTGGAGATATCAGTCAGGGACGGTTTGCTGAGGTTGGAGTTGTTCACGTGGCAGTCAGGTGAGAGTAGTCGAGGCAGATCCGGCCGATAGGAAGACGCGCATCTGCTCTTCTCTGGCTGCATGTTGGTTACAAGTTCCGGAGGCTTGTTAAGTCGTCGTCTCATACGTATATTCTTTTGCACGAGCGAAGTATTCGCACCGATACGAGCGATATCGAATTTTGCGGCCGCGCCATCCCCCAAACCACCATATTTTCGGAGGTCGAGGTTGTAGTACCAACCATCATCTGCTGCATGCAAGTTGCGATGCAGAGGGTGACCAAGGTAAGTGCCTTCTGACTCAAGAGTTTCTTGCGAAATGTCGTGGGTCCAGTCGGCTTCGTTGGATGATTCAGGTAATGACACGACCTGTGACCCTCATAAAGAGTCGTGATGCATGTGAAACCCTTCAGGAAGGGGATGAGATGACGTAGGGGCAGAACGAGTTCTCGAGCTCTTTCGGTTGAAGCCGAGTTTGGCACCCATTTTCTTCCATCCCTTGTTGTGAGCAGCCACAGCGCGTTGAAGACCACCCGGAGAAGTTGTGAAGGTCCATTCAGATGTCGGGGGCGTTGTCGGGGGAGTCATGGGCTCCATACCCGGAGTTGAGTTGCAGTCACTATCATCAGTCATCGAGTCGGATTCAGTGTGGTGTATAGAGTTCATTGAACGGACTGGTGCGCCCATGCGAGGGTTGCTGTTCGAGGATCGGCGAGATCCACGGCCGTGGTCCTCAGCAGTTCCATCGAGTTGCATGTGAGCAACAGACTGAAGGAAAGGGAGCAGAAGAGAATCGTTCATGAGCTCGTAGAGGATTCGACCTGCCTCGTCCAGTTGTGCAGGGTGAGGGGGGGTAGGACCACAAGGGAGCCCAAGCAGTTGATCGCGGATACGAGCTGGGAGGTTCACCTCTCGTGGAGCGCAGGGGATGATGTAAACCTGCATGAGCTTTTCCCACAAAATACAGACGCGATCGTTGCTCTCCTGCGTGTGATTCGGATTGTTCGTGATCATTTCATTATAAAATGCGGCGTATCGTTGTGAGTCGAGCGTAAATTCGAGGCTCTCCATACAATGATTCTGGGAGAGGTAGGCCATGAAAGCACTGAGGGTCCATGGTGGTGAGGCAACATCAAGGAGAATTTCGGTCAAGGATGGTGGTCGGGAGCCGATTGGGCCATTTGGTGTAGAGGTTCCTGACATAAAAGCCTCGCTGACAGGTCTTGAGGTAGGTGAGTCGACGTCGAAGATGTCCTCGAAGGCAGAAGATGGCTGAGGAGACGGCGGAGGGATGTTGCATCCGTGACATTCAAGGGATTGCCTCCGCGAACGCGACACGCTCATCATTCTAGGAGCAAGGGAGCTTCGGTGCGTCCAAAACCAAGTCGTAAAACAGTCAACAGATCAAGCAGGAAAACGGGTCCAAGTTTGGAACGTTCCGAGGGGAGGGGACAAGGTCAAGTAATAATAGCGAGACCAGGTGGAGTCGAAGTCAACCAAAGCGGATAGTGGATATCCGATCGAGTAAGACTGACACAGATATTCATGTAGTGAAGAGGCGTCAGGTCTAGAAGTAAAGCTACCACAGGATTGATAAGGCCATTAAGGACGATGTATCCTGTGAGCTTGTACCTAGATGGAAATTGGAGAGGGTAGGCGCTGCAAGGAACGTCCGCAAGAGTGACGAAAGATATGTGGAGGAAGGTGGCTTGTTATGGCACCAATCTATAAAATTGTACCGCAAGGCGTAACTCAGTGGAGGAGGTCGGAGAGCGAGATTGAATATGGACTGCCAAGATTTGGGGTCCAAGATCTTTAGAGCGGAAGGAAAGTAAGAAATGCCACAACGGACACGACGAGTAGCGTGGTTGATGATCCGGCGTGATAGCACAAACAAGTCCGCGGGGAGGTTCGTTGAAGTGACGTCTAGTGGACAATCAATCCCAAAGCGGAGGTGTCGCAAGGTAGGCCGGGACCGTCGAGTTTGGAAGCGTGAGGGTTCCTAATGGGTTGGAATGCGAGGGTCGTGGAAGCGGCGAGCCGGCGAATGTCGTCGTGGACGGATTCCGGATGGTGTCTTATTTCAGTGGATTTGGCAGAGAGGAACAGGAGTCTTGAGAGGGACGGAGAGGACGAGAGTTCGATAGCGCGCAGCCGGCCGTGAGTCTATCGGGAAAATAGCTGAATGTCTAGAGCGGCAGAGCGTTTGGGCAAGAGACAGTTTGAATCGCAGGAATGCGGACCTGGGGGATCCAAAGTGTAATAAAAGGTCCAGACTCCAGACCCAGTTGTAGGCTGTGGAGGTAGGCAGGTACTTTTTAAGACTTGGATGAAAGAGCGAGCGTGGGTGCGGCGGGCGTACAAGCGGCGCTGGAAAGCGCTAAAAGGTCAGTCAAGGCGGCAGATCTGCTGGTTGGTTGGCTGGTGGGTTAGCTTGGTGGTTCTGGTGGTATTGGGTTTTTGGGGATCTTTGTGAAGAAAAGGAGGGGAAAGTAGTTTACAGTTGAAACAGGACAGGTCCTGGTATGCCAATGCAGTGCTTATAGGAGTATTGGGTCCGAAAGTCTCTAATGGCGACAAAAAGCGTGCCTTGAGTGAGTCTTGTCGTGAGGAATTAGTTATAAAATGTGACAAAGACCAATAGCGTGCGTGGGTGTCGTCACTTGTGATGTGCGAAAATAACCCCAAAAGAAGGAAGGCGAATAGGCTGAGCAATGATTGGGGCTGGGGCCAAGCTTGTTTTAAAGAGAAACCTCCCGATGAGATTTTACTTTTTTGTTCTTTCCTTCTTTCTGGTGGTGGTTTTTTTCTTTCATTCTTTTCTGGAAATAAGTTGGGCAAGTACCTAATGAGCAGAGAGGAGCCAAACGGAGACAGAAAACAATCCAGGGTGGAGAAGTTGATGTGGAGATGAAGAGGACAAGAAAGAGGCCGGGATGGAAGGCAAGAGCTCATAAGAGGTGTGGGCTTAGTAACGACGACGTCAATAACATCTGAACCACGCGGAGGGAGCGAAACCAAACCAAACCAAACCAAACGACCGGGAGACCTTAGCCGACAGTATTTACTTAATTAGCACTGGGAGAACAGCACCGGAAAACCATTGGGGAAGTGCACTGTGCCAATCATATTGCAGAAAGTGGCTCATTGAACAGTACGAACAGCACAGTACTTAGAACCTCTGCTTCTGTGCCTGTGCCTGTACCTGTACCTGTTTCCGTCCTGTTACTGTTGCGACACCAGTCGAGTTACAGCGAAGAAAAAAAAGCCGAGCCTGACACACAACTGGAACAACTGGAGCCAAACAGAGCACAGAGGCGGGCAGGGAAGGGGCGGGGCCGGGGCCGGCGAGAAAAGTGACACCCAAAAGGTGCAAGGTGGCGGCGACAACGCAACGACGATAGAAGGTGCAAGGAAGGAAGAGGGAAGGGGGCAAGGGCCCCAGTGCACCACTGCACCTAGGCACCCTGTCAAAATCAACAACCAATAGCTCTTCCCCAAACCCTCAAGCCATTGCCTCCACTAAGATGATGGATCTTCCTCCTGTACCCCTGCGCCCTGTTCAACATCGCATCGGCACAAGCTGCCTGCTGCCAGACAACCAGACAAATGCTATTGACAAGGGGCCACACACACACGGGATGTTAGATACTCACAAGGATTAGATATTTTCAGCCTGGCGTTGAGGCAAAGAAGCCTTTTAGAAGCTCCTTTTCTTTCTCCTTTGAGCAGGGATTTGATCATAAAGATTAAATTCTTCATTGCCGTAAGGTACAGTTTGCTTCGTTTAACATTCCCTCACTCTACAACCGCGGCACGACAAAAAAAACCAACAGACGGACAAGTTAAAAGAACCGTCAAGGATCACCAACAACTTTCTTTAATATATTTCCCACAAATTTCCCATAGCTTCATCCCGGTAGATATCCAATATTCGTCGGACAAAGACGTCTAACCTGACAGTCAAGGATAAGTTCACGGTAATATTACAAATACCTAGGTAAATAAAAAGCCTCCCTTTTCCCAGCCTGACACAAAGAGGGAGTGAAAAACATGCACCCTGATTCAATCATGCACGTGGCAGACCCCCTGCGGCGGCTCTTGAAAGGGGAAAAAAGAGAGAGACGAAAAAGAATCGACTATCGTTCTTCCTACCTACTAAAATCAGTCACGGACAACGCCGAAGGCTACCAGAGCTAAGATCAGAATTATGTAAGGTGCCTAGGTGCCCACCAGAGAAAGAGAGTAAGCCTCGAGCGCTTGTGGGTGGGATCACTGAGTGTGGCAATTTAGTCGGCAGACCATGACACAGTGGCACTAATAACCGGTAATGCAAAACCCTAGATTTGGATGTTTGCAACGGACAATACGTAGACAGAAGGGAACAAGTTTTTGTCCAAAATGGGCTGGGACGGCAGGGTGATCTAAGTTGAAAAGGGATTATCGATAGTGGTTGGAACGCGGGCTGGCTTAAGCTAGGAGATATGCAAGTGCAACTGGCCGATTCTCTTAACTTGACGGGAATTGTCTGCCAAACATCCAGCGGACCGACATCAGGGAGTACAGTACACACACATTACCTAGAGAGATCAGACCAGGCACCCTGATGCGAGATGTCGTTAGAAACACGCTAGAAGGAAGAGCATCGTGGTAACTCTGGCTAACGATGGAGATTAGTGGAGTGCCTGTTCCCTGATCTCCTGATGGTCTCTCAAAGCTACTACGTATCTTTTCAGACTCAGGCTCGTTGTCATCTCGATCGTATTGGTCACCCGAGTGAATTAAGACCTCCAGATCAAACACGCCATGTTGATGCACGGCTGTAGATCAGCTCAATAACAACCCGATGCTTTTCAGGTCGAGGTTGAAGGGTAGTATAGCAACCAAGGGTCTAAAAGTGACTTGTACTCCATATGCCCACGCTCCGATTGAAAAGAAACATAGCGAGCGAACGACATTTATATATGGGGAGTTCATGACCAATCACTTACTTATGTAGTACGTAGAGCTTCCTATTCTCAATCTCCATTTGACTGTTATGGGTAATTATTGTGATCCCGAGACTGGACTATCGAGCTTCAGGCTTGATCCAAGGACGACCTACCGGAGATTTACACCCCAAGATTAGCCTTAGCCTGATGATCGTCAGTGGATAAGAGGCGGGATCGTCATCGGCAGGCTGCTTGGCCTTGGTTGATGATAATATACATCACACTACACCACTGCAAACAGCACAGCACTGCTTCGGGCCGCATCTCTGCGTCACATCTACGACCCTACAAACAACATGTCCTCCTCTTTCAACTTCGTGACGTTGGGCCAGGTAGGTTGGTCAACCGTCACGGCATTCATTTACAGCAAACGTCGTTGAATGCCGAAAAGGTGGTGTGCGGTCATAACAGCCACTCTCCGCAACACTACTTACCTATCGATAAAGGTGATGATGCCACTTCGTCGACGATTAAAGTGTTACCGACAATGGAATGAAATGGTATGGCACTTGCCGTTCAACAGCCTTGTCACGCGGCACTTGCACGGATCAATCCCTTGTCATCAATGGACACTGATGCTGTGAGTGCCTACAACCCAAAGACCAAGCCCGATTAACCATCAACACCAACTTGGGGACATATGTTTGTCTTTCCCATTACGCCTGGCCAAAGCAAAGTCGCGGACCTTTGGTACTGCTTTTGCATCTTGTTTCCCGCAACCGTGCCCAAGATCAACGTCCTCCTTGACCAAGCGTCATCGGGTCAACGGCTCCTCACGATATGGATCCCAGTATCAGTCAATTGCCGTCGTCAAGTCCCAGTGGGGGAGGCCAGGGAGGCCAGGGAGGCCCCCTCGCCCCTCCCCACCAAGCTTTGGTGGCTGCTCCACTATCAGCCCCTGTAGAGAAGCAGACAAGGTCTTACGACTGGACCCTCAATCCTCAAATCCATCTTGGCTTTGCCGCTAAAGAACGGTAGCTCGGCCGATCGCGATGGCCACCTCCTGCCATGCCAATTGGTCGCTTCAGTCTTCTGTTCACCTGACACAATAGGCAATCCGGGACTCTTCAAACGCCCCAGGGGCCAAGAGCACACACACTTGCCTGTGACTCTATCAGTGATCAACATCGGAGTTTTTACAACAAGCGGGTGCCATTCCATCCTGGCCAGTCAGATTCACCCCATCACTTACATGCACAGAACATTTAACTACGATCGACGACGACGATTACCAGCGATACCGTCTATGGCATTGATCCTCTCGTATAGCGCAGCAGGATAAAGCCATCACGACTTCCATTTCCCCGTACATAGTAGTTCAGTTCCCAAGGACAACGATAAGAGTTGGGTAAAAGATGATGGGATGATATTACTGTACATTGTGTCTCATGGGTCCTCGACCTTCTTTCTTTCGGAACAAGGTAAACCATTTACCTATTGGGCATTGAACGATTGCTGAGGCTGGATAAACGCCACGAATAACCGCGCGTAAGCGAGTGATCACATCGTCGGATGCATCTCGAAGTGAGCAACCATTGTCAACAAATTCCACTTACCCTTGCAACATGTTGTCAAAAGCCTCCAGCTTTCCCAATTATCTTATGTGTCATTGCTGCAAGATACTAGAGATGTTTGCAGCGTACCTGCGGAGTAGTGAGCGTTCAGGCGGGTGACCACAAAGACACACATCGATCGGTACGTAGTACCTAGATCGTGGGCTGATTGGCGACGCCAAAACATACACCCGTGTTATACCCGATATTTTCGCCAAACTTTATTGTGCTATCGAAAACACACATCACAACAGCACGCGATGGAGCTTACCTTGAAACCACAACTTCTCTTTTCGATTACTTCTGACTGAGCCGACACTTGTTAGTGGAGTTACCTTCTGGGGCCAACAAAGGACATGGCATTGGATTGGATCAGATTAGATCTGATCGTGGCGCCTTGCTGACATCCTTCAAGTCGGGCTTTGACAAGATCAGCTCAGCGGGGCTGATAGCATCCTGCTGGGTCTTTGATGTGAGTTCAATCGCCGTGATTAAGAAATGGTGTCACCCAAACTGATGTAAGACTGGCCTAGCTGTGGCGAGTATGATGGCAGCGATCCACGTCTACATACTAGCATCAATGCTTGCTCATTGAGAGAATGGTCTCTGTTACGAGAGCCCTTTTGGCGCAAGAATGTGGAGATAGCAATTGGAATGTACAATGCCGTAATCTGGCCCTTCACAAAACGGAGTTTGGCACGCCTAACCTTGTTGAGTTGATACCTTATGTGGAAAGACACAGGGCTGAGACCCAATCTGCAAACGGACACTGGGGATTCCCAGAGAAGGAACCAACAATGCTTGTGTGTGTATATTTGCTCCATCTCTGAGCAACATGGCTTGACCCTATCGTTACGCTGTTCCAAAGTATCTCTCTGACTTTGATGTTCCAGGTACGCTTCGTGTTGCCGATGGACTGTCTTTGGCCGTTCCTATAGGCCGTTCGGAGCAGTACCAAGGTGCTCTCCAACCAATATCGACTGACCTCAAGTTATAGCCAGATTGCCTTAGTACAAACCATCACCACGAGATTCAAGACTACATCACTTTGTTCGTCGCTTTTGGGACCCTCTCTCAAGGTGTACAACGATTGTGCCCAACTTCTTAACTTGTGAAGACCGAGACTTCTGGTGCAATTCTACATGATGGATGTAAGCGTTTCGGGTAATGCAGGGAGCCGTATCTGCACCCATTCGTTCAAGAGGATGTCACTTGTCGGGTCGACAGTACGCCAAGCAGGCCAACAAAACAAAACAAAACAAAGCAAAGTAGAACACCAGCACTATCGACATTACACAAGTGGAGCACAGGCCTCGCCAACGTCCAAATTCACAAACATGCACATATCCACTGCTTCTCTTGGCTCACATATTCGGTTGGTGGCTCGTTCTAGAAGCTCAATAGAATACTAATGGAAGACCTACCCAAACCCTGGCGGAATCCTTCTAGATGCGATCTTGGAAACAGGCGTTTTGTTCTGGAAGCATTCCAGATTAGGCAAAACCCCCAGGATGACCGTTAACATGACCCACGCCCACCCCTTGATTAGCCCTGGTCACCACTCACCACTCAACACCAACCGGCCTCGCCGTGTCTCCATCTCTCACCACCAAAGAAAACCTGCCACAATCATCCTACTACTTGGAAACGCACGACCCTGTCAATGTCCCGGCAATTCTCTTGGTGGCCGTAACTAGACCAAGATCGAGCCAATTCCGCAGCTTCCCTTGTTGGCGCGTTCGAGAAAACTTTTTCGAAGCTCTGAGGCTTTTACGGATAGAACTATCGGTTTTCCTCCCTCGGGACACCCATACTTGCGGTGTCCGTCTCCAGTTTTGCGACGACACCATCCATGTCAGGTAGCTTCTGCCGCTGTAACGGCCCGGGACTTGACACAGGAATCTGGCGCTGAGTCGACGGCGTGAGTCGAGCAGCACACGGACGTCACAAGAGGATGCCGTCCGAATGGCGTCTCTGAAATAGTCATCTCGCATTGCTGGCAAAGAAGCTAGATGACCCCATAGCGCGCGACCTACAGGCGGACGACACCGAGTCTGCGACATTTGTTATTGCTATCGTGTCCTTGGCGTCTCGGTTTCCTTCCACCTTCGGCGAGCATCGGTAGAAGCATCAAAGCAATCGACGATGGCCCCATACGGAGGAGCTCCATCTCTTGTCCTTGATCGCTGGTCCTACACACTTGTCTGTACACGCAAGAGGCGGTAAGGTCGACACGGGCCACTTCGTTCACACGCCCCATATATAAACTATTGTCAAAGACAATCTGACACCTGATATGACGATGTCTCATTCGTTTGCACAATTATATACTTACCACAGAACGAACATACGTCCAGAACAGACAATGAGAAGCATTCTACGTGATAGTCTATATAGAAAGGCTATCACGGGTGCAACAGGATATGTCTCCCCAAACAAATTCCATTTCGTGCAACCTATCGCATGCATTTCTTTGTGGCAAAATTGCTTCCATATCTCGAATAGTGGCCTGCGGCTGAGGACCCTGGATAATCACGAGTGTCTAGTGCCGGCGAACCGTGGCTACGGGTATCTTATTCCTGACAGACCCAACCCGAAGCGACCCAACAAGACAAGTAACAAGTAAGCAAGCCCTACCTGCAAACATTGGTCCAGCCTTTGCATGGCTAGCATGGGCATCGGATATGTTAAGGTTTTCAGGCTTGACGGAACGTGGAAGCCAACAGTTTCATACCCACGTCTCCCTTTTTGGTTTCGGCCTACTTGTTGGAACCTGCTTGCTAAGACTGTTGGCCGCTTTTCACTTCAGCTTCCTACGCTTCTAGAAACCGGCTCCCGTTACGAACCTCATTCACATGCATTTGTGACCCTGCACAAACCAATGGCAAGCGCTAAGCTTGATCTAAGCTTCGTCCAACCAACCGACATCTTAAGAGAAACAAAGTCTCTATACCCAGGAAAGCTTGTCTATTTCATCGGAGCTTGTCTTTTAGCTTAGCTTACTTACCCAGCCAACGCGGCTGAAGCGTGCTTTCTTTCACAGCTATCACGCTGTTGCTGAACGATACTTATCTTCTTCTTCGTGATGTCCAAGCGTCCGGGTTTGTTCTGCTACGCCTCAAGTCACATGCAGCTAAACAAACTCCTCAACTTTCTTGGTCCTCGTCACTCTCGCCTGTGGCTGTCTGATCCACACACCCGCTGGATAACTGATTTCGGCGGCAACTGCATCATGAAAGACAAAGAGACAAGCGGATAGGGCAGCGCATGGCCTGTTCTGGACCCGCTCTGTCTGTGGTGTAGGACTGCACCGCAGACCCGTCATGGTCTTTGAGGCTCTTTCGTCCACATTCGCCCGCTGGCTTAGGCGCTGACAGGTTTGTCATTGCATGTAAGAAAACGGGTACTTCTACCGTTCTAGCAGCCTAAAAATAGCAATGATGTTTGGCTTCATTCGTGGCTTATGCCTTTGTCTCAAGACCGCGCCAAAAGCGTAAGGGAACATGGCGAGATACGGTAGAGGCTGTCAACTGAAGCTTGCCGAAGACTATCCAGCCCTGTATCCCGGGCACTGGGAACTGCACTTCCCGGGTGGTACCTGTTGGACCTTTTTTATGTTTTATTTTTTACTCCGAGCGGATAACTATAGGTTTGCTTCATGATGAATTCTTACTTCATGATCTCAATGTATGTACTCCATATCATATGGGTATTATGATATCCATGAACAGGGATCCTCTTGTAGCCTAACCTTCAAATGTGCCATCGCGCAAGATCACTCACACAACGTGGTTGGAGACATTGACTTCCCATGTTCACTTACTATCAACGTCAGGGCTACACAACTAACCATCCAATCATATCTTCAGCAGCCAGATTCTCCAAAATGCGCTGTGTCTCCTCCACTCAACCCATTTTAGTGAGGTGTAGCCCTCTGCTTCTCATACAATGCCAAAGACAACCCAGTGTGCCAGGCTACCATCATTTATGCCCAAAACATGTAAAACGCCAGATAATGCAGAGGCCTAACAACGCAACTGCTTGCTCGTGGTATCTTGCCCAAACACCTTTTCCATCTTCAAAGAACTACCATGCCAACTATGTGCCTAAAACGCCAGGTACAAAAAACCATGCATCGTCGATAAGCAATATTGATGCTATCGTTATAATCACTATGATAACTAGTATACTCGTAAGTCAAAGTCTCCGGTGAAACCACCGTTGAGAAGCACGCAGGCGATGCGGATTCGCTGTTGCGGCATGTCGTTTGCAGTATATGAATCGATGGGGTTGAGGCCCAAGGAAACGCACATGGCGTTGGTAATGGTGTGCACACCACAGTCGTGGCCGTTATTCTGTAGAGGAGCCTCGTGGAGAACGATCTTCCATTCATTCTTGTTAAATTTCTCCTCCAGTACGTCCTTGATCCACGCCATAGCACGGTTGGTATAGGAGGAATCACCACCCGAATTGATAGAGTCCATATGTGCAACAGTTCGCTTAGATGGACGAATGACGAGTAATGTCCAGTGAGAACGCTCGCAAATCGGCAGAAGAATAGTGTCAATGTCAAGGAAATTCCTCTTCTCCACTCCGTATCGTCGAAGGGTTCGCTGAGTTCCTTGAACACCTTGGTCTTGGAGTCGTTTGAAAAAGAAGGAACCTAACGAAAAACACTTACGGGTGTTCTGTTTGACATCCTTAATGCCGGCGGCTGAATTAATAGCTCGGTCGAGCCACAGAAGAGATGCATTGACAATTTCATCATTGAGCCACTCACTCGTGGCCACAACTTTGGCAAAGTCGTGTCTTCGCAGATCGACACCCTCCGCGGACTTGGCGAGGGATACGGAAGGCCCCGCGCGGAGTGTGTTCATTGCCTTTCTATGCCAGTCTAATGAGACAGGCGTAACAAATGTCCGATTAGGAACACGAAGCCCTCCAGACCGGGCGAGGCGCTTCTCAAGCTCCTGGCGTGCCTTCTCCTCAGCCTCCCGGCGTGCTGCCTCTGCAGCTAGACGAGCCTCTTCCGCGACCTTTTTGGCTGCCTCTTGAATTTTGAACTGTATGCCAGCTTTCGAATCGTCGCTGATCGGAAGCTTCATAGAGGGGGCAGCGAATAGCTCCTTAATGCGAGTATCGGGATCAAGTCCATCCTTCTCCTCCAATCGTCGACGGAAATTGTTGGTAGAGCTAGAAGCAAAAACACTCTCCTTGCGTGGTTCTTCAAGCTCAGTAGTCGAAAGATTGAGCCATCGTCGAGCCCAATTAGGACGTTGCTCCTGGAAGTTCTCTGTGGGGGAAAGAGCTTCCCCCGTTTGTTTGTTGTAATTAATTTTCTTAGGTACATCGAGCCCCAAGTGTGTTCGTTGTTTGGGGCTGACCGTACCCTCGACGAAGCTCACAGTTTTTGGTCGGCGCGTTATGCCAAGTCGCTTAGGCGTGACTTTCGAGGGATGCTTCCGTCTATTTCGCAGGATTGATCTGAGAGAGCCGGCGTCATTCGTGTTGAGAGGAACTTTGGGTTCGAATTCTGTGATATATTTATCTTTGATGATGTGGTGCTGGTTGCTTTCTTCGTAAAAGGTCTGGCTGTAATGTTCCGGTGTTATCTGAGCAATACTTTTCTGAGCCAGGTCGACACGAAGGAAGTCCTTCTTGTAGAAATGGGGGCGGGGGATAATGGGCTGTAATGATTCTGGCTCTGGTTTCGCTAGAACCACCTCCGCAGAAGGCTGTTTCGTCAACGACAGTGAGGCTTGTTCCGTTGCAGATTCTTTGATGAGATCTTTAGGCTCATCGAAATCAGGAAACGATCCAGGGAGCAGAATATGTGTTTCGAGATCGGTTCGTGGCGGGGTGGGAAACATGGCCTGCAACCTGTCTCGGTACTCCTGAGAGTCAACATAGCTTGGTGCAGGGAGGTTGCGAAGGATAGCCTTAATATCGAGCACAATCCGATCCAAAAATGACTGAGAAACCTTCCACTCATGTTCCCCATGCTTTCGCAAGATATCATTGCAAACGATGGGGAGTGTTGGACCGGACAAGAAGTGCTTAATTGATTCGAGGTTTCCAATAAACTCCGGAAACAACCCGTAGTCCAGAGTAGGAGGGACAAACTCGTGACTGTCTCGA
Organism: Fusarium torulosum; assembly: GCA_900312805.1. NCBI lineage: Eukaryota > Fungi > Ascomycota > Sordariomycetes > Hypocreales > Nectriaceae > Fusarium > Fusarium torulosum. Next base: position 13,921 of record ONZP01000545.1, read on the forward strand.
ATTCTGATGATGATGCCAATTTCGTAGATTTTGTCCAAATATTGGAATATGCGCCGAAGCTGCAACGCGAAGATTTCAGCAAAGTCGTAGTCCGGGTTCTTACACAGCACAGCTCGATCATTATTGTCAACTATGTTGGTGCTCAGGGGTGCCAGATCTTTGTTCGCCTCCTCTCGGGTTCCGCGCTCCAGGCATTCCCAAACCTTGGCAAGAGACTTGGAAAAGATTTTGTAGTCTTCCATCAGGTTGGTAAGACTATTTCGGTCAACCCACCGCAGTCCACTGTGGTCAGTGCTGCTGCCGACATTTCCATGTGTGGTGTCATCGCTACTGGCACTAATCTTGACACGCTTATTGCTAACTTGGTTCTCACTCAGATATGAGCGAAACTCGGCAATTTGATAGGCCTGAGGGCGTACTGTTTGTTCGTTAGCATAGCTTGCAAGGAGAGAAATTGAGTCAAAGCCTACTGAGCCTGCTAATCGTTTCACTAATGCCAGTAAAGGCGGAGTAAATGCTAGTTATCATCCTGGTAATGGATCTGGCGCTCGATGTAATTCCGAGCATGCGGTTAGAGTTCTAGTGCCGGTCAGTATAACAGAAACTTAATAATATTCTCCCAAAGGCAATAAACTCACATGAACCTGCTGGCCAGGTTCGTTGTCCGGAACTGTCTCTCCTTTGCGAATGGTAACAATAGGATCTGTGGTATTTGTGATACCGTTTTCTGCGGCAACAAGTTCGATCTCAGTGTCTTCGGCGCGACGTTTGCGTGTCTGTATGCCATCGACGACAGCAAGTGTAGGGTCGGGGATTGTCGGTGTCTTCGAAACGTGAGGGTCGGTAGCTTTCGCTCGGGGTGGTCGATTGAGAAAAGATGAATTGACTGGAGAGTCAGTCTGAACAAATCGGTTATGAAGAACTGGATCGTCGAAGATGTCGGTTCGCGGTAGAGGAGAATCAATCAGAAGCCGGGCGTTAGGTCGTCTGATTTGTCGAGGAGGGGTGGTAAACGTTATGGGCTTAGGCGATGGCAATTTGCGAATAGCTTTTGTCTGCTTAGGAACGATCTGTAGTTGGCGTCGCTTTTGGGTAGCTTCCAAAAGATACGCAGGCACAGGGCTTCCGTTTTGGTTAGCGGATTGGTGCATAGAGATGCGCGTGTGGAGCGAGAAAGACATGGTGATGACGATAAGGAAGAGCAGTGACAAGCGAGAAGTTGAAATCAAGTTTAGTAAAGTGCGCTGCAGCAAGCTGTATCGCGTGAAGTGAAGCAGGTTGCTGGTCCAGCCAAAAGCAGTTGCGCGTTGTGAATCGAGGTTGAAAGCAAGTTCGACTGAACCCAGTTTGCGAAACAAGGAAAGAGATAAAACCGACAGTCACGACGCGCGAACAAAGAGCGTTCGTTCAACGAACAGTGTGGCAGTGACAATGAAGGCAGATACAAAGTGGTGCAGGTGCCAAGCAGTGCCGGTTGCAGGAGCGGCGAATCGCAAGATGAAGCAAGAGATGCAGAAAGTGCTTAAGCAGGCGCGGGGTTGTTCTTACAAGGAGCGAAGTTGGAAGTTTCCACACAGCAGATGTAGATGTGAGCAGAAGCTGCAATAGCTGATGATGAAGCCAAGGAAAGGTCAAGGCAAGTCGAGTCGAGTCGAGTCGAATCAATGAAGTGTACTCCAGGCAGAAAGCTCGGGCCCGAGGCGCGTACATCCGCGGCACACGCGTTGCTGCGGCCACTTTCCTATTAGTGGTGTACTATCCAGATCGGTCAGGTGAGGCCATCGCGAACGCGCAAACCGATAGGCGTTTAGGTTGCTGTACAAGTTGGTTTACAGTGGATGAAAAGGTAAAGTCGGGTAGGTTACTCTCGGCCAGCGCACGGCCGCACTAACAGCTTTGGGAGAAGACCCACTATTCGCCAATGTCATTGGTCAACGTAAGAGATTTAACTACGCCATTCCTAGCCATTCTACCATTGGCTAGTCATTCAAGTAGTGGTTGAATACCACTTAAAAGAGCCTTGGGCATCTAACAGTGTGCATGCTCATCAAATCTTGAGTCTCAATATCCTACATAAATAATGGCCCAGTCCTTGAGGCGTGGAGCGAGTCAGAGCAGTCTTAGGTACATTTCGAGCATTTGTCTCGGAATCTGGTTTAATTGATGTTTGTATTCCTGTGCATCTCTTTGGCTATGCTCTGATGACTCCCGTCCTGGAGCATGAAGGCCGGTCGATCTGATTCATGGAAAAAACTACGACTTCCACCAGATGGTAATTACATGTGTTCGCATATATTTTCGCTAAAAGGAGTAGTCTACATCAAATCAACACCCCTTTGCAACATGTTGGGTTGCTTCATCCATCTTGAAACACTTCATAAACATTCTTACAGCTGCGCTAGTGTAGATCCCAGCTTCTTTGTACAGAAGGATGAGAAATACTCGTTCAGAGCATCCACAGTTCCACTACCTTCAACGAGATTGACCACAATACCAACATATCCATCTGGTCTGACAACTACCACTCCACCAAGCTCCTCGTCCAACCCCATCTTAGCATGGGCTACAGCCTTTGCCTGCGATAATCGAGCATCGGATCGATCATCAGCATAGACGTGATCTCTGTATCGAGCAAGGACCCCAGGCACGTCGCGTGAGATCTCAATGTCGGGTCGCTTGGAGGCAAAGATTGTGCAAAGAGTGAAGAATTGGCTATGAGGAAGATGTTTCTCATGATACGAGACCTTGTCAAGATCAGGGCGTTGGTATGCTGCATAGAAGGATCGTTGGCTTCCGAGGTGATTGGCAAAGTCCTTCAGAGCTTGTCGAGTTTTTGATGGAACGCCTGCGAAAACGAACAGCCGGAAGGCGCCGTTCAAGGGTACTTCCTGCTCTAGATGGACAACGTTGGCGTCAACCACCCTCGTCACATTCGAGTTGATGAAAATACGACCCGTCCGTAATTTTGTACCCTTCGGGTGAATCAGAGTTGACTGAGCAGAATGCTCAGGTGACCAGTTGAAAACGTTTGGTTTGTAATAAACTCCATATCCACTGGTGAACTCGCACGACTCTTTGAAAGTGTTAATGAATTCATTTTCTTGGATGTCATTACCATTACTGCCATGACTGGCCGACGCAGCCTGCACCTCGGCTGCCGCCGGTGGCCGTTGTGAGAATAGCTTTGCATATCGGTTGTCAAAATCGAGTAGGGATTCCGCGACATGTTTGCGTTCTGTCTCATAGGTCTTGAGGATTTCCCTGTTGGCGAAGCCAGACTCGACAGCGTGTATTTTCCAGGCAAGGTTCTGAGCGTCAAGGAATGCGGTGTTCATACCCTGACCGGCTTTGGGCTATGATTGCGTTAGCACATTATATGGGCAGAGGGATAGCATGACTTACGCTATGGGTGTGGCAAGCATCGCCGCCAAGGAAGACTCGCTGATCCAAGGTGTATTTTTCCGAAATCCCCTGTCCAATGGGGTAGGCAGAGTACCACTCGACGCGCTCCCACTCGATGGAGTATGGCTGCAGGATCTTTTTGGCCGACTCCTGCACTTGCTCCTCGGTGGCTGTTCGCCTAGGGTTCCAATCTGGGTCTGTTGAAGATGCGATTTGAATGTAGAGACGAACCATGTTGTTCTCTCGTGGGATGACCATGATAGAGCCATGTTCGCTATGAATAGTACATTTCATCTAGGGGTGGTCAGTAAGCAGGGTGTGGTAGCTAAGAGAAGTATGGAGTACTCACCTTGATATCGGGAAAGTCGGTCTTCACTACGCCATCCATAACACCCCAGACGTGAGCAATTGGATCTTTGTGTCGAACAGCGATACCGAGTTGGTTGCGGATGAATGACCTTGCACCCTCGCCACCAAACAGATACTTGGCGTGTATGGTCTCATGTGCTGTACCGTCAACGTGCTCCAACTCTACTGTGACGGGGTAATCGGGATTGGCTTTCTCGTCAGAGGTAAAACTCTTGATGGACCATGGTCGCTGGACACTCGCTCCATTCTTCTCGAGGTCTGAGATAAAGACACGTTCAATCAAGCCCTGGTGCAGCAAAGTTGTGAAAGGATAGCGGGCATCAATGAAATCAGGGCAGCTAGCCCATGTTCCAGTTCGGGCAATGCCCTGTCCGGATGAAGCTGGGTCCCAAAAGGCAACCTCGTAAACTCGGGCTGGATGGTGAGCCATAATGGCTGACTTGAGGCCCATGTTACGAAGAAGGTCCAATGAGCGGGGCTGGATGCCATCAGCTCGACCGGTCGGGGTCGGCTCGGCTCTGTTGTCGATATGCTTGATTTTGTAACCCCAGCGAGCAAGGCATGTTGAGAGCATCAGGCCAACAGGGCCAGCTCCAACAATGACTGGAGAGCAAATGTCAGATCTTAGCAACTCGAATGTTGCGGACGTGCAGCTTACCAATGTCATAGTACGGCGAGCGATCGGATTGCGGTTGAGACATGTTGGAGGATTAATGGAGGAATGAGTGGTATCTGAAGTGTGAACAACCAAGCAGTCAATCTGGGGGGTCGCGTATTATATGCAAATACGACATGATATTCAGAAATGCCGGGGGCTTGGTCCGGGCAGACCGCAGACCGTCAGCGACCGACAACCTGGTGCGGCTCAGACCCGAGGAGGATCAACGGCATCAGCTTCGGTACGGGATGTGGAGGGCAAGAGAACGTATTGGCTCTTTGGCGCGACGCTTTAGGGAGTCATTGCCAAGTAAAAAGGTCTAGCCAACATAGAAGAGATCCGCTACGCAACTTGTGGTGAGACGAAGAGCACTTGTCGTCATGGGGTTCAACTGTCTTGGTGTGGGGGTTTCTGGGGCAAAGAGGAGGCAGGAAATCTAAACTGCCTTTTTGGGAAGCCGGGAGTTGATTTCGGGAAGCCGCCATCGGGTCCGGCTTTTGTCTCGGTTGCAGGGGCTCCGGGGCAAGATATCATCTGATAGTGTCAAGCTGAGTTCCTGTGGTTAACGTTAACCAATAGTAACTGATGCTTAGCTTGCGGCGCATGCTTAACCACCGGGTGGATAGCCTGTGGGTCGTGTGAATGCCGGGCGGTACGCCGAAGATCTATCTCATTTCCCCAAGATCCAATCTACGGATACCTATGCTACAATCAACGGCCTGGCTTTGTAATTGCTTACGCCTACGGTGAGCATGTCCTATATAGATATGACACAGTTCTGTTGTTGGTCATGTAATGTGTGTGAGACACTTTCCCATGTGTATTTACTATCTTGTCTTTGATCCTCGCAAATATCTGAGAACTATACCCAATCACTTATCTCATAGATGTTCGAACAGGCTAGAAGACTACAAGGAAGGCGCGTGTGACGAAAACAAACAACTACGAAATATTCCTGACTACTCTGTATAGGTACTTAGAGCATGACAGTACTGAATATAACAGGCTTATTACCTACGTATAATAACAAAAAGTGATCTATTCGGACATTGAGCTACCCTACAGCTGCACATCGTAACGATTCCCAAGTTTGAATTTTTGACTCTGGGTGTCGGACTCGCATGAGCTACGAAGAGATCGATGGGATATTGATATATTATCTAGGTAGCACTGAGCCAGCAACGACATTATTTACGTTGATGCGTCCCCATCGAGCGCCTTCCTAGCTAGATACACACTTACACGCCACTCCGCGGATATGCTCCTTCCTCACATTATACACGCTGCAACCATGATATGGAAGTCTCGACCACGCAACGAATGGAGCACTTCACCATTTGCACATTGAACTCAATATCATGATCAATCAACCCTTATTCATGACTTTGACTCCATCGAGGATCAGTTCATCGGACTCGACAGAAGGGACGCTCGAAACCTGATAGTACGGAAATGGACGACACGTCACAGTTCTACACGTATCCTAACAGAACTCACTCATTCAATGTACCGGGAACATTTGACGAAAACAGTGAGTGAACTCAACTGCATACGGAGGGAAAGCATTGGCTCATAACACAGAAGAATGCCGCAACGTTCTTGTGAGATATTGCGCTCACATCCCTCGCAACTACCAGTATCGTGACGGCATTCGACTGGTTAGAGGTCTACCCAAATCAATAAAACCTTGGCTGATATGAAGCAGGTGTTTCTGGTCCTTCGCGATCATCTTGGCGACGAGTCCCTTGGACTTGCAGGAGGCGTGCTTTATGAGATGATAGAAGTTGATTGTCATTATTCAGATGATCCAGGCGCAGCGTTTCAGCGTTGGAGATACGATCACCTGAATAGACATGTGCGAAGACCTGTATCTAGATGTCCAGAAGGGTTCTGACATCAGAGATAGGCCGACCTCGAGCTTCCGCATATTCCTCATCTGACGACTGTTACGTCCAACATTATACCAACGAACAACCTGATCAGATGGAGGAAGAGCCATCCTCAAAGATACCGTACACGGCTTTCCGACTATGCACCTACCACAGCAAGGTCATCTCTTTATCCAAGCGGGATTGGAATACGCAAGAACTGGATGATAGAACATACAATGTATGTCTCGTCGCGTAACGGAGGCACGCATGCCTTTCGCCAGCTCAAAGCCAGGGAATTTCATGAAATGCAATGGAACGAGAACATTGGCCACAAAGGAAGGCTTGTTGGCGAGAAGTCGATTGATTTAGGTGAATCGCCGAAAATGTTAATCCCAGCAAAAGTGCCAGAACCACTGAACGAGCAAAGTACACATCATCGGCAACCACTCAGCTTGAAGCTCAGACGACATGATATGATGACACAAGTCGTGCACAAGTTCTTCCAAACAGAAAAGTATACTGGGAGGCACAGCAAACAACAAGCCACACTAGAACGAGGCGATCACTTGACGGTACTGGTTCATAACATATTTGAACAGGAAATGGATCCGCAGGTCAGAGACTTCGAAATACCCAATGCAAATTTTGCACGGAAATTCGGCCTGTTCGCAGACAATCAACCGCTTCCGCCGTTCTTCAGGGAGCTGCCAGTCGCTGAAGATAAAGCAATGGATATGGCCACTGAGCCCTTACCAAAAGAATTGCTATACTCCTGGAGGTTTCAGGGCCCCTTTACACCTCAGCTCTGGTTTGACAGCGGCATCGATTATAGATGGAAGACCAGCTCTTGCTAGTGCCATATGGTGATTCAAGTCATACAGAAATGTATATTACAAAAATCAAACAGAAAATGCAAAGAGTTCAGGCAAACTGTTGATGGTGTTCAGCCACTTTCAACGAGACTATTCAAGAAAGGATAGAAAGAAGCTATGATAATTTGCAGGCCCAAATACTGCTGTAAGTTAATGATGTTCACAGTGCCAGGTATTGGTTCGCCAGTGTCGCCGCATTATTAATCGCTGGCACCTGTTGCCAGCTGGCAAATGGTTAGAACTCTGCCATTCAGCATAATAACCCCAGGTCTCTGATTCATCCACATTTGTGCATATGCTAACAGGTCTTGTTTTGTTTACTTTTCGTCTAGATTCAAATTCTAATTTATAGCCTTACACAATCCACCGTGACACTTGCCCTTTAAGGTTTGATCACGAAGCTGCTGACAAGTGGCTGTTGTGATTTGAGCATCTGGGCTCGATGCAACAAGACGGTTCGAAAAGAGGGCGCAATTCTGACCCTTCAACATCTGTGTTAACGCCTCTGAGAGGGGATTTCTTGGAGCTTTCACCTGGATTTGAGTCAAGAGCCCGTTCGTTATCTCCACGCAAACGTCTCGTTAAGCAACCGCTTCATATTCGCATGAACTTGACTGAGAGTCAAGTTGACAAGCTCACGGACGCGTATGTGCTACCCATAACCTAGTACATTGCTGTACTGACAGCTCTGCAGATTTAGTCAAAAGGTTGACGGCAGCCCTTCAAAGTCAGCAAGGTCCAAGAAGAAGTCTGCAATGGCAACTCCAAGATCAACACCACGAAAGAACAAGACAACAGCTCCTCAGCCCGATGTCTCGTATAACTGGACTCTAGGAGACGATAATGACTCAGGAGTAGATTCTCCAACCTTCTCTGAGCTCATGCCTGGTCGATATTCGGACTCTCAAAATGATATCTTCTCGTCTAGCATAGCTGAGCGCCGCCAGAAAAACCCCCCTTCTCCTTTGCAGCTGGGGACTGGGCGACGCAGCGGAGTCGGTCCTCGACCGGCCGAGATGGAAGACGTTCCTCAACCGGTCTCTCCACTTGGCCAGGGACGGTTTGATCGTGGCCCGATATTTGACGACAATGCCTCTTCTGTTTATTCTGCTCAGCCTACGGCTCTTCCATCGCCGCTTCATCTTAGCCACCTTCGCTCACGATCCAAAGTTGACAACACTGTCGAGAATTCCTACAATGATTGGTTGATGAACCACGATCCGTCCATGATCAGAGAATCAGCAAGTCATCCAGAGCCTTTGGTTAATAGGCCCCGACGCTCCAAGAGTTCAGCCGATGGATTAAGACAAGCACGAGCCGTCGAAGTGCACTCACCACCAGTCCCTCAGGTTATAACCCTGCGTGCCAACAACAACAATAACAACAACCAGCCTATTCAAGACACTCCGCTCTTCTCACCTCTACAAATGTATTTCAGAGGAACAGACTATCCTAGCGTCAAAAAGGGGGAGAAAGTGATGATCGGGGATAACGGGTGGCTGGAACGGACCGATAATGGCGCAGATCAAGTTTCGAAGGCACCTCAGAAGAAGACTGGGATACTGGACAGCATCAAGAAGATGGCCAAAGACGTGGTATGTCGAGAGATTACACAGATATATCCCCATACTGACATGGATACAGGCAGAGCTACATTACAACGCTCGTCGGGTACAGCCTGCTACTCGACCTCGTCCACCCTCACAAGTCTCCATCTCCTTGAATGCCAGGGAGCAGAGTCTCCTCTACTGCGAACTCGAGTTCAACCTGAGCACAGCACTGAACGACTACATTACAGTACAGCTTGACAAAGGCCGACTTGTGCCTGATAAGCTCAAGAAAGTGGCGGACGCGTGGCAGAACAAGGGTCGTCCCAAGGTTGTCGGGTTCCGGTACGATCTTGAGACGCAGCTCGAATTAGTCAACCTACACGTCGACGACTTCCGCTTCTATGGCCGTCGACAAGCTGACCCTACTGAGATTGGCGGGCTTCTGCATGCCATGAAGGTCAATGCAAGAGCGATGTGCGTCCGCACACTCTGCCAGCCCGACACCGTGATCGCGAAACAGTTGGTTGACGCGCAGTCGGTTTTCAAGATGCTCGGAGTCCCTGATGAGCAGCAGGTTGCTCTTGCTGAGATAGCTCAATTCTTCAAGGTGATTGTCGAGAGGGAGTTAGACAACCGAGAACGACGAGATCACAATGGCAGTTAGTGAATTACGGCAAGCACTCACATGGCCAGGGTGAGCAAATATCAACGTTCCATGGAGTAAGGTATGGGACGAAATACTTTGGTTTTGCTCTATTCCCCCTTTGTCTTGCTACTTCCGACAGATGGAACTGGCTCCAAACACTTTTCGAATCCAGAATGGCACCATTGTTAACAGGGTGGGCAACTATGCCGGTATAATTGTAATTAGTCTGTAAGAATAATGTAGTTAATTTTGATATCAGGCCTAAGAAAGTGACAGCAACGCGCAATATCATATTGATGGCTTACTGCCAAACATGTTTTCATTACCCAAAGACATGACTGAATAAATACGTATATAAAAGAGATAGAACATAGCAATAGTAAGATAAAAGACGCCAAGTCATTCCTCGTTAGATTGCCTAGAAACAAATACGCCATGTTTCCCCCCGATCCATAACTGGAGCCTTTCTAGTATCCCGCACGATACTATAGATGTCAGTCGCAAGGTAACCAGAAATATCAGATAACATGAGCTGTCGCGAGAAATCGCAAAGAAAGAGAAGAGTATGAGGAGACAAGGTCACTACTGGCGATACCGGTAGTTGTCCTCGCTCCTGCGTTGCCGAGGTTCCCGCTCTTCGTACCGCGGATCATCGTAGACAAAGTCATAGTTCTCCTCATCATCATTACTTTGCGGTAGCGCTCTGCTGCGGTCATATCGGTCACGACTACGAGGATCATCGTTTCGGTCCCGGTCACCGGATCTCCGTCGCTCATATCGAGGCATCTCCTCCTCACGCACGTAGCTACGCTCACGCTCCCAGTCGAGATGGCGTTGTCGGTCACGTTCTCGAGAATCCTCTACCCTGTTGGCAAGGACATTAGCACCAAGGCCACCAGCTACAGCACCGAGAATAGTAGAAACGAGACGAGTGCGATCTTCGTTCTCGTCCTCATAACCACGAGTCTTGTGCTTGCGGCGTGTCGCAGCCTCGGTCGCCTCTCGAGCAACAAGGCCACCGACAACGGCGCCCAGAAGACCAGCGCCAATACCAGTCGCAGAGTTGGTGAAGTTCTCGTCGACTACATTGCGCGCACGGGTGATGGGACTAGGCGAGCGATTTCGGGAGCTACGTCTGTCGCCATAGTCTTCATCGTCGGATGGTGGACGTGAGCGGGACCGGCTACGTCGGACCATAGTGGTGTTTGGTGGTACAGAGCGCGGACGATTCTGAGATTCGGGAGGCTCAAGGGTCATGCGCTCCCGTGGAGGGGGAGGCATACCGCCGTAGTACGGATCATCAAGGCGAGATGTTGAGGCATAGGGAGGAGCGCCGGGCGGAGGAGGGCCCTGCTGCTGAGAGCTCGGAGTACCGCCAGAATAGTTATCAGGTGAGAAATCGCGGCGGCGACGAGAGTACTCTTCGTACTCGTAGTGGTCTTTCGACATGACAAAGAGGCGATTATATCTATATATAAATGACGGACAGGGAGTTGAGTAGGAGGAGAGTTTTGGTGTTTAGTTGTTGAGGAGGGGAAACCCAAAGATTATGTGGCTGGACAAAGAGAAGGAGGAAGGCTTAGGAGAAGAGCTGAGAGGCAGTAGCGGCCGGGGAGAAAGTCAGCCTTATGAGAAAGCCCCTGCAACGATAAAAGAGACGACAGTCTTTGGGGCCAGACAAAACAACGTGCAGTAGCGGTCTGTGGCACTACAGGTGTGTGCTGGCGGACGTCGGGCGCATCGTGGGCGTCTCTCACGATGCACTAAAGAAGCATGTGCCGTAGTATTTTAAGCCGCCAAAACGTACGGTACAGTACGGAATGGAAGTGGTCGGTCAAGCCGATGACGTTGTGAAAAGACCCCGCGTGTGGCGAAGCAATCGACTGCTGCACAGCCTCATATTTGACGGTAGGTAACCATGGGCCTATTGGAAAACTCTCCGAAATTGCCTTCTGAACTCCAATTGATCAGGTAGTTGATGGTGAACTCTTTCTTGTGTTACATGCAAACGTTTTGTGGGCGTCATGTCATGTCGGGATGTCAAAACTTGGCGACAATATGGGGAAACGATGAACCCCAGAGTCGAAAGCCAATCATATAGATTAAGTTTTGCACATGTTCAATTGACTTAAACTTGACCCGGTTTTTTATATAATTAAACTACGGAGTAGCGGAACGGTGATCTCACCTCCTGTATCAAGACCTTCTAGCATGACCACAGTCCAATACCCGACTTTCAGGTAGTAGGTACCTGTGTATCTCGCGCGGCTACTACTTGACAGTATTTCAATATTGAAATAAAATATAAACATGCATACCTAATCCGAGCAATTTCCACTCGCTGCTAACGTATCCAAGACGATGAATCACATCACACAGCGAGTCGGTGACTATTCATTCTGGCGAGTAATTTACCCGACCTACCTTGAATATATACTCCACCACGCACCAGAAATACTTCATCTTCCCCCTGGCATATAAATCCTGTCGCAATATAGTTTACAACAGTCGCAATACTGCGAACTTTGATCTTGCCATGGACTCAAAATCCTCCCAAATAAAACAAAATCAACAAGGCCAAGACCAAGACCAAGACCAAGACCAAGACCAAGACCAAGACCATGAGCTGAAAGACTCTCCAAGGGCTGTCGAGGCCTCGCCGCAGCCCGAGAACACCGATGTTGAAGATTCGCCCAAGGAACTAGAGCGTTGGAATAGTACTCGAATTAATTCCTATCGCTATTATGCTACTAATCTGTCATTTCTCATCATGGGCATGAATGATGCATCTCTGGGTGTAAGTTGCGCCTTGCATATATGCCCAAGGCATCTTGAAATCTAGTCGTGGTGCTTGACTGACCTGTCTGTAGGCTCTATTACCATATGTGCGTGCTTGACTTCTTGAACAATAAGCAGCTATCTAATGGCCTTTATAGATAGAAACATATTATGGCATCAACTACACCACAGTCTCGACTCTATTCCTTGTACCTGTCATGGGTTATATCGTTGCTGCTCTCACCAACAACTGGATACACTACACCATGGGCCAACGAGGTGTTGCGATCCTGGGACCTATCTGTCGTCTCGTGGCCTACGTACCCGTGGCATTACACCCCCCGTTCCCAGCATTGCCCTGTGTGATGCTGTTCACTGGGTTTGGTAACGGTATTCAAGACAGTGGTTATAATGCTTGGATTGGAAACATGCACCACGCCAACGAGCTCCTGGGTCTCCTCCACGGCGCCTATGGTCTCGGTGGTATGATCGGCCCATTGATTGCCTCTGCCATGGTAACTGAAGGTGGCCTCAACTGGTACACATTCTTTTACATCATGATCGGACTCGTTGTTGTCGAGTTTGTGGTGGGGACTGCTGCGTTCTGGAGTGCAACCGGGGCAGAGTATCGACAAAGAGTTCAATTCCAACAAGGCAAAGATCGTGCAACGACGCGTATGGCCATCAAGAAGCCCATTACTTGGATAGTGGCGGCCTTTCTCCTAGGATATGTGGCCGCCGAGGTGAGCCTAGGAGGCTGGATTGTTACCTTTATGCTCCGAGTACGACATGCCAAACCATTCCTTGCAGGCTTGACGGTTACACTGTTCTGGCTCGGACTCACATTGGGTCGAGTTGTGTTAGGATTCATCACAGAGAGAATTGGCGAAAAGACGGCCATTTGTGTCTATCTCATGCTCTCCATTGGATTGGAATTGCTGTATTGGCTTGTCCCCAACTTTATCGCTTCTGTCATATTTGTCATGCTCCTTGGATTCTTCCTTGGGCCTCTATTTCCTGCTTCTATGGTAGCAGCAACTAAACTTCTGCCAGTGGATTATCATGTTAGTGCCATTGGTTTTGCAGCGGCAGTCGGAGGTGGAGGAGCCGCTGTAGGACCGTTCGCAGTTGGAGCCATTGCCCAACGGACTGGAGTTCAGGTTCTGCAGCCTATCATAATAGGACTTCTCGGAGTCATCACTATTATTTGGCTCTTGTTGCCAGGAGGGTTCAAAAAGGGTGGGCTTGAAAGAGCGAGGGAACAGAAGCTTCAGCCTGGAGGCGATGTGAAGGCGGCTTGGGCATGGGTCAAGACGAAGGTGAAAGGAACAAAGTAGACTCATGTCAAATCCATGTAATTAAACACATGATTCCTGATTTAGAACAATGAAATCTCACAGTTATTATTGATTCCACAGACTGATAGTTGTGCTTGTGAATGAATGATTGAGCCGATAAAGTACAGTGGGCGTGCAAAAGTTCCGACAATTTCCTCTATTCTAAATTTCATTGAAGATTACATATGTTATAATAAAATCCTTTCAATTTATCTTGAGATCATGTATAAAGTCTTCTAAATATAATATATTTTATATATCCATTTTATTACATATCTCTTGATGACTCGTTGTTGGAACTTTTGCACGGAACTATACGTCACTATGCGATGGAGGGGTTCCCGCTATCTTATCACTCAACCTCATTGCGAACTTTTGACTGAGGGAGGGGAAACAATTTAACTCGAAGTCTTGAACTATTGTCGCATCACCACCCCGACTACTATAAAAAGCCTGATATAATACGCAATTCGAAACTCTCTTGCATCATATCATTTATAGCACAACTGCCAACTGTGGTATTATCGTTAGCCTGCCCTCGTGGCTTCATTCACCATGGCGCCGACTTCGGCCCGCATCACGGCCCTCGCTCCCCTTAAGCCCGACCTTCATGAACGCGCCTGGGCCTCAGTCCCTCACCCGTCGCTCCCTTTAATCGCTACTGCCCACGCCAAGGCTGTCACCGTATACTCTCTGTCGACCGGCACCGCCCACAGCGTTCTCACCGGAGGCCACACCCGCTCCGTCCGCTCTGTCGCGTGGAAGCCCCATCTGCGGCCCGGCAATCTCTGTCTTGTCACCGGCAGCTTCGACTCTACGGCTGGAATATGGCGCTGGGAGGGCCAGGAGCAGAACGAGGGTGGTTTGGAGGTCGAGGTAACAGCGCAGAGTGTGCGCAGGAGGAACAATGACGATAGCGACGACGACGGTGATGCTGCGAACAAGGAGTGGGAGTTTACGCTTGTCCTCGAGGGACACGACTCGGAGATCAAGTCTTGTGCTTTCAGCCCTTCGGGTTCATACCTCGCTACTTGCTCGCGCGACAAATCAGTCTGGATATGGGAGGACATTGGTGCCTCCGAGGAAGACGACGAGTGGGAGACTATCGCCGTGCTTAACGAACACGAGGGCGATGTCAAGGCCGTTGCTTGGTGTCCTGACGTTCCTGGTCGCAACTCTCGCCGTAGCTACTCATCCGATGTTCTGGCAAGTGCAAGTTACGACAATACGGTGCGTATCTGGCGCGAGGATGGGGACGCAGAATGGGTGTGCGTCGCAGTTCTCGAGGGCCACGAGGGTACTGTCTGGGGCTTACAGTGGGAGACACGGCCACGAGAGGGAGCCCTTTTCCCACGACTCTTGACCTTTTCAGCTGATAACACTATCCGCGTATGGACACTGAAGCAGGAGGATGAAGCTGAAGAGAACGGTGCGTCAGGCTCAGCAGGTGCCTTGGGCGGTATCCCCAACACGATGCGGAGGTCTCTACGAGAGGAGTGGACATGCACAGCTGTCTTGCCCAAGGTTCATACTCGCGATATCTACTCCGTGGCATGGAGTGCGCAGACAGGACTTGTAGCAAGCACCGGCAGCGATGGAGTCGTAGCCCTGTACGCAGAAGATTCAGTGCAAGACATTACAGCATCTGACCAAGACCAACCTATGGCCAATACCGAGGAAAGCAAGCAGGCGGCATGGAGACTAGTTACTACCCAGCCCGGAGCTCATGGACCTTTCGAGGTTAACCACGTAACCTGGTGTCAGAGATATGATGCCGGCTCTGAGCGGCGCGGGGAAGAGGAGATGCTAGTTACGACGGGCGATGACGGGATCGTGCGGCCGTGGCAGGTTGAGATCGATGCGCCAAGGTAGCATTGCATCTTGTCGAGATAAATACAACGATAGATAATAAACTCACACATACTCATATTACCCATCTCAGCATATAAAATCGGAATTCAACAATAGTACGGCGCCGATTCGGCAGATGAAATGACGAACAGTGTAAACACTTAAATAATAAAAAATCATGCTATGTCGTTTCCAGCCCATGCCAATCAGTGTAGGGCAAAAGTGTCCTTCGTCTAGGAGGGGTATGATACAAGTGGTTTACATGAGAAGCTCAGTTGCTCCCCAAATCCAGCGGCTTTTTAAACTTCTTCCCTCCCAAACGATTAATGGCCATGCGATTACCATACCATACTATCCATGTTGTATTCCCCTTCTAAAGTCTGTTCCTTGAGTCTCATTTGCTTACTCGCCCTTGAGCTTGTCCTGCTTAACAGTGAAAGCCATCTCAAGAAGCTCTTGCTCCTCCTTGGTATGAACCTTCTTGAGACCGGTGGCGACAGAGGCGCTGGGGTTTCGGCCAGCGTACATGACGTGCTTGCGAGTGTGGTGCTCAGTGTTGTTGAGCAGAGTCTCAATACGGGGCTGGGTAAAGCTCCAAGCACCGGCGTTAAGAGGCTCCTCTTGGCACCAGACAATGGTCTTGGCGTTGGGGTACATGTCGAGGTTCTCCTTAAGTTGTTGCCAAGGGAAGGGGTTCAGCTGCTCAATGCGAGTGAAGGCAACATTGTCGATATTGTTCTCGGATCGGTACTTGTGAAGAGCGGCCCAGACCTGACCAGTGCAGAGAATGACACGGTCAATCTGGTCAGGAGACTTGATAGCACCAGTCTCATGCTCAGGGTCGGGGATGATCCACTGGAAGCCAGCATCCTCGCCGGTGAACTCCTCGATGTTGCTGCGAGAGAGAGGATGACGAAGGAGAGACTTAGAGAAGAAGATAATGAGAGCTAGAAAATAGTCAGTATTATATAAGAGCCGAGGTCAGGAGAATCACTTACGCTTGCGGTACTGGCGGTGCATCTGTCGGCGGAGAGCGTGGAACAGGTTGGCAGGAGAGGTGAAGTAGGCGATCTGCATGTTACAGTCCTGATGTTGGCGGACGAGCTTCTCACCAGTAGGGAACTCTCGGGGATCCTCGTTGCTGAGCTGGAGGTATCGCTCAAGACGTCCTGAAGAGTGCTCGGGGCCCTGACCATCGTAACCGTGGGGCAGAGACATAACGAGACCGGTTCGCTGCATCCACTTGACCTCACCGGAGGCGATGAACTGATCAATGATACATTGAGCATTGTTGGCGAAGTCACCGAATTGGGCCTCCCACATGACAAGGGCGTGGGGAGAAGACAGAGAGTAACCATACTCGAAGCCGAGGGCACCGAACTCACTCAGGGAAGAGTTGGAGATGACGAACTTGCCCTGGTCCTGGCTGAGGTGCTGCAGAGGAGTGTGGGTGTCCTCGGTCTCCTGGTCGTGGAAGACAGCGTGACGCTGAGAGAAGGTACCGCGCTCAACATCCTGACCGGAGACACGGACGTGGTAACCCTCAGTGACAAGGGTTCCAAAGGCTAGAGCCTCAGCAGTGGGGAAGTCAATGTTCTTGCCCTCAACTACAGACTTGGTTCGGTTGCTCAAGATACGCTTCAGGTTGCGGTGAACGTGGAAGCCCTCAGGAACGCTTCCGATAGCGTTACCAATGTGCTCGAGAGTGGTGTTCTTGACACTTGTCTCGTTAGTGGCCAGAACCTCGGTGGCCAGCTCCTTGGGGGACTTGAAGCCGTTCCAGGCAGAAGTAGTCCACTCCTTAGAAGTAGGAGTGTAATCCTTGGACTTGGTGAAGCTCTCCTCGAGCATACCCCATACCCACTGCTTGTGCTCGTCAACATCCGCCTTGCTGAAAGAACCCTCTTCGATAAGCTTGTTAACGTAAATGTCGATTTGGGGCTCCTTGTCGGTGATGCGCTTGTACATGAGAGGTTGAGTGAATGAAGGCTGGTCGGTCTCGTTGTGGCCGTACTTTCGGTAGCAGTTGAGGTCAATGACAACATCGTGCTGGAACTCGGCACGCCAATCAGCGGCAAGTTGGCAGACGAAGTTGACAGCCTCGACATCATCAGCGTTGACGTGGAAGACGGGGGCGTCGATGGCCTTGGCGATATCGGTACAGTAGGCGGTGGATCGGGCGAAACGAGGATCGGTGGTGAAACCAATTTGGTTGTTGACGACCAAGTGAATGGTGCCACCAGTAGAGAAGGCAGGGAGAGAGTGGAAGCCAAGGCACTCGTAGACGATACCCTGGGCAGCAAAGGCAGCGTCACCGTGGAGGAGGACACTCATGGCAGTGCGGTGAGTCTTCTCATCGTTGTTGTAGTGCTGGATAGCACGGGTCTTGCCCAGGACGACAGGGTCCTCGGCTTCGAGATGCGAAGGGTTGGCAACCAGAGAGAGCTGGACGCGCTTGCCGGAAGGTGTGGGACGCTCGAAGTTCATACCAAGATGGTACTTGACGTCACCGGAGCCCTCATCCTCACCACCAGCTGTACCGGCGAATTCGCTAAAGATGGACTCGTTGGGCTTTCGGACGACATTGGAGAGAACGTTGAGACGACCACGATGGGGCATACCGATAACGATATCCTTGACACCGTAATCGACACTACGGTCAATGAGGGCCTTCATACCAGGGACAAGGGTCTCACAACCCTCAAGACCGAATCGCTTATCGTTGGGGTATTTGGTAGCCAGGAAAGACTCGAAGCTGGAACTCCAGATAAGACGGTCGAGGACACGGCGCTTCTCATCAACGGAGTACTTGAAGGGGTTAGGAACCTCGAGGCGTTCACGGAGCCAGTCGCACTTATCACGGTCGGGAATGTGGATGAACTCAACACCAAACGAGCCGCAGTAGATTCTCTCGCACGCATCGACAATCTCACGGAGGGTCATCTTCTCACGGCCATCACGCTTGAAGCGAGGCAGAATACCAGGGCCGAGGGTGTACTCAGTGTCAAGGTCCTTGTCGGTAAATCCGTAGTGCTCGAGACTCAATTCCTTGGGCTTGATGTTGGCAAAACCCTTGGCGTCGTTGGTGCCTCGGATACCGAGAGGGTCAATCTTGGCGGTGTGGTGACCACGAGACTGGTATGCGCGGACAAGAAGCTGGACCTTAAGATGGTTGGTGACATCGGAGCCATCGTCCATGGCCAAGTTACCGGCCAGGCGAGGGACACCACCGGTCATGTTAGGAACCAGGTTGGGAGGAGGCTGGAAAGCCTGAGAGATGGGCATCTCGCCGCTCTCCATGTTCTTGAAGTAGATCTGCCAAGAGACATGGACACTCTCAGGATCTTGCCTCCACTGCATGTACATCTCATCAATGTAGCTGGCGGTGCTTCCAGAGAGGAAGTTATCGTTGGGGTCGGGAGGTGCCGAGGTCGCGCTGGTCGCATAGGTGCGACGAGCAGCTACGGCCAGAGGACGACGGGAGGCAGCGAGCTTCCATGATGAGGTACGGGCCGAGATGGTCGAGATGGAGGCGGTAGAAGAGGCAGCAGAGCATCGAGCACCGCGAAGGAGCTGCGAGCTAGCTCTGCAGAGCGAATTCCTCAACATGATGGGCGTTTTTTGTATGTATGGAGAAGCAGAACAACAGATATAGAGGTAAAGGAATTAGAGGATGGAAAGCATCCCTCGGCGAGCTTAATCGCGACTCGAAGGAACGGCGGAGTAAGTCGACAAAAGTTCCCAGTGAAAACTGAGGAGAGGAATTGGAATAGATGGATAAGGCAGGATAGGATGGGGAGGAATAGAAGAAGAAATTGCTTAGGTACGAACTCTGGGACTGGCTGGAGCTCGATTCGAGTCGCTAACTAGGTACTGGTCTTTGATGTCCTGCTGCTGGTAAAAATGCTATGACGCCCCGGCAAACCCGGTTCTGGCCGCCAGGGATCAGAGATCTCATTGGCCAGGAGCTCCCGTATCACTACAGTCACCGAAAACTCAGTGCGGCACACGGTGCAGGTCAGCCACTGTTAGGTCTCCCACATGGGGAATCAGGGGGGAATGGCTGAGGAATTCAAGGTGAAAGGTGACCGGGCTTGATTGTCCGGATCCACATGACGCACTGTTTTGGAGGTCATCGTGGACTTTTGTGGCAGTCTTCATTGGGACACATTTCGATATTTTTGGGGCTTTGGGGTTCATGTTCGGAGACTTGAGGCTTCTTTACCGAGGATCACTGCGATGCTTGCTTGGCCTTGGAGCAAACAATCTCCGGACATACTGTACCGTAACGGTTCTGGCATACGGCACCCGTTGAGCCGGGCCATCGCTTATGGTATTTCCCCACGATTTCGAGGTGTTAGAATGTGGGCATTTGGTACTTCCATCAGAGGATCATATGATGGTGATTGACGGGTCAGTGTTTTACAAAGTTGGTGGTGCATTTGTGGACTGGACCAGGAAAAGGGAGGATCGTCTTCGCACGGTCTGGTTTTGGGCCTAAAGGAGGTGCTGCAATGCAAGTTCCTCCCGCGGGGCACACGGGAGAGAAAGACCTGATATTGCGGAGTAGCCATCGTGAAGTTTTACGTGACTCAAATAGGGACAAGTCGGGTCGATAGCCGACGCCACAAGGTCAAGATTGGGGTAGAACTGGAACATGCATCTCATTCCTGGTTTTGAAGAGAGTTTTGAGGCGGTCAGGGGCTGTTTGAGGAAGCAATCGATAATTATAGTAGCTTACAGGCGACATACGTAACGTAACGTTACGGAGTACATGTTTGGACCACACCAGGTGCTATCGCACTCGAAACAAACCCATCAAATGCTTGAACGAACCCCATGTTTTAACTCGTCTCAGATTGGCTGATCTACGCAGAATTGTGCGGCTCGACCATTGCCTGCCACTCTAGTGACACTTTAGCTGAATAGGCCAAGCAATCAGCATCTGTCAACTGCTCGATAACACTCTGATCTCCATGACAGGATATATCTTGCCTTATCAGTTGCTGCCATTGCTTTTGAGGGTCAGGAAACAGCACCAATGAGTAAGGGCAGGTAACTGCAGCTTTCTTTCAGCCAGTGTATCATTTTCTACCCAATAATTCAAGCAAACCAACTACTCCAAGGTGGCTGGCTGGCTATCTTACAACAGAACTGTTGTTATGAGTAGTGCGCTGTGCAGAACTAGAAACGAGAATAAATGCCATAGACGTAACAGTTATTAGAGCACCAATTACTCGGCTAGAATCATTACTGGTATACTCAAGCCTCTGTCGATATCTGGATCCCTTCTACTGCGAGGGCTCTTGAGTAATCAGCTTGAGCCTTCTCCAGCGCGTTCATAATCAGCTGCATTAGAGCCATCACCGCTGCCTTTCCACCTCCAACATTGTCAGATCTCCACCTGATCTTCTTGCCCGTGCGTTCAAAGTATTCACGAATCTCCTTCTTGCGATTACGTATGATCTCCTCCCGTTCCCTTTCGGCTTCCTCCGCCACGACGTTGATGCGTGCAAGCGAACGGCCCAGAGACTCGGCCAGGTACTGTAATTCACCAGCACGGTCTGGGTCGCCTGAGAGGAATGCATTCCAGAACTGGTGAAGGAACTCGATAGTGGTCGCGTGAGTGAGGCTGCACTTGCGGGCAATCTCGGCAGGGAGACCCATGGGCTCAGTAGCATCGTCATCATGTCCGTACTTCTGAGCTCGTTGTTGGCGTACCCCTTTCATGATGTCCTTATCGGCAGCTAGAAGGGCAGAACGTGACCCAACATGTGGCCTTTTAGGAGCATCGTCGTCGCTGTCGCTTTGTTCGTCGAATCCCATTGCGGCCTGAATATTGATTCCACCAGCACCGTCACTCTCAAGTGTCTCAAGATCTCCCAAGATGTCAAACAGAACATCACCAGGCGCTTGCTTCTCGAATACAGCAGCTTGTTTCGATGGTGCCGAGTCATGTTTTGAGAAGAACTTGTTTTGCTCCTTCACATTGAGCATTATACGATGCTCCTTAGCATCGCCCTTCAAATCACGTAGTGCTAGCTGGATGTAGGCGTTATAGCCACCATTAGGGTCATCGGTGTTGACATCAGAGGGTGCAACATTGGCCATGATCTTCTCACTGAGACTGTTGAGCGTCTTCACAATAGGAATATTCGCCCTCGGACGCATCTCAACGTCCTTTGCGTTTCCACTCCTGAAGCCTCCTTGGTTCTCCTCATTGGCTTCAATATCGATGATATGCGGCACCTGTTGCGCCATGATCTTGCTCTGAAATGCCACAGTGTTCTCGTTTGGGTCATATTTGTCAAACAAAGGGTCCGTAGGGTCGTTGTCGACAACTCGCTCACCGCGTAGCTTTTTGGAGAGTCTGCTGAGAAAGAAACGCGACCAAAATTCTGCCTCAGACAGTTTAGGGACGTTCTCGTTATATACGCGTTTTATCAGAGGGTGTTGTGCGAATATCATCTGCACTTGCTCTACGCTAATGTTGAGTTTTAATTCACCGTCAACCGTCTTAGGCTTGACTGTTGAGAGCACATTATAGGCTCCTTTCTTCTGATTAATCTCGATGGCATGGGCACGGAGAATATTCGTCCGTGTTGACCAAAACTGTGAGTTGAACGCGGCTCCTGATAATGAATCAGGTTTGGTTTGCATTGCTTCAACGAAGGTCTGATGCAGGCTGGTGTCCTTTCTCATTAGAGATTGCTGCAGCTCAATATCATTCTTAAGTTGCGCGTCGTCGAACCAGCGGGAAGATGAAGCATGCTGTGAGTTGACGGCGCTGGCAAAAGCCATCGAGGCTGAACTACTGCCAGCGGCACCAGCACCTGGGTTTGGTGTTGATGAGCCGCCGCTCGCGCCAGATGGTTTAGTGACAGCAGCATCACCAACTCGAGTAGAAGCTAGTAGAGTCGACAAAAGGTCTTTGAACGTCTTCGCCTCCTCCTTAGCTTCGGCGGTGTTGAAGTGAAAGAGATATGTTGCAGGCTCGGCGTCTCCAACCTTTTCGAAGATCTTGAGCATCACCTTGGGTGAAGTATCTGGAGTTTGTTGAAGGTCTAGGCTGATGTCAGTATAAAATCACTGTCAATAAAGGCTGTCTTTATTCACTGGTAATGTTGCTTATAGTGAGCGTGACTGTAGGAGGACCGCCAGAGTTGGGAGTCCAAGTAACCAGCTGATGATCACTTGTAAGGGTGAGGATACCCTCCTTCTTCTTGAAGAGGGTGCGTCCCACGGGAATGGTCATGTTGAGTGATGAATAGAGACTGATGAAAGAATAAGTGGTTTATCCCGTATGGGATATGTATTCAATGTTTTGAGCTGGCTGCAGTGAAGGAGAGCCTATAGGTAGGTAGGCACCGGCTTTGTCCAGGTAGAAGAGACCCACATGGGGTCACTGTTTTAATGATTACCTAAGTCGCCTACTTCCTAAGTTTGGCATATTGAGCAAGGCTGGACAAAACAAGTATCCCAACTTAATCCGTGACGATATCCAATCTTAGAACCTTCGACATACTTTCTAGGAGATCCTTCAGAATCAGTGTCTTTGAACCAATCAGTCAGATGATCTCCTGGTACAGTAAGAGTAAACACTGTGAAGTAGTGAGTGGAGTCGCTGTTGCTCAACTTCAGCTCAGGGCTTCATAGTTATGCCGGCTCTAACCTGTAATGTAACTCCACAGTCTCCTAAGAATCTAAGCATCAAACATTAATCATCAAATAACAGTCTCGCTATTTTGATCCACCATAGGTGTCTCTTTGGCTCGGCCAAGTCTATGTAGATATGTGCTATACAGTGAAATATCCCCGACGCCATAAAGTACATCATATACGAAACCAAACCCCCAATGTGAACTTGTTCATGGACTCCGGCGTATGCGCACTTCCTGAGCATCAGCGAGTTTCTTCTCTGCTCCGACGCCAAAACCCATCATCTTCTTTTTACCCTTCTTCTTAGCTCCATACTCTTCATCAAACTTGCGGATTTGCTTGAGCGACTGCATGTCCTCGCTGATACTGGCAGGAATCTGAAGTAGAGCCTTGTCGAAGTGATCCTGGCGCAATATACGCTTCTTAGGGTATTCGTAAGGCTCAGGCCCCGTATGCCGTGCAGCTGCCTCGTTCTCTTCCTCTACGGCGGCCATAGCAGCAGCGACACAGGCATTCTTGAGGTCAGATCCTGAGTAATAAGACGTACGCTTGGCAAGTTCGTCGAGCGATACGGCAGGATCAAGCGTTTCGCCCTTAAGAAGGATCTTGAGGATGGCGGTACGGTCAGACTGCAGGGGCAGGTCGACAAGAAGACGTCGAGGTAGACGGCGGAGAACAGCGTCATCAAGGTCAAAGGGGCGGTTTGTGGCAACCATGATGAAGGCTTCTGTCTCCTCGAGACCGTCCCACTCCTTCAGGAATTGATTAATGTGTGAGCGGTGCGATGCACGGGCACCGAGCATGCTACGGTTGGCCAGCAAAGAGTCGGCCTCGTCGATAAACACGACGCAGGGCGAGATCTTCTTTGCCAGAGTAAAGACAGCACGGATGAGCTTCTCGCTCTCACCGACCCACTTGTCGTTGATGGTGGCACCACTGATCTCAAGCATGTTCGCGCCGCTCTCCTTTGCTACGGCCTTTGCGAGCAGGGTCTTTCCTGTACCGGGAGGTCCATATAGGAGACATCCAGGAATCTTGTCCTGGGCCAACACACCATATGAGAAAGCGTCAGGGCGCACCAAAGCTAAAGTTGTGAGCAGCTTGAGCGCAGAGATGGTTTCCTTGGGGACATGGACATCTGCAAATGTCGTTCTCAAATTCTGACGATTGATATGTCCTGAGGATATCCGCTTCTCGTATTCATTCATCTTCAAAGCTGCTCGACCACTGGCTTGTGAATCCTCACCCTTCTTCTGTGACTCATCTCCTTCCGACTTCCCGTCTTGTTCTGATTCATCGAGGTATCGCTGACCCGGTCTTTGTCGTAAGGGGCCCATAAGAAGACGCTCGTACACTCCTCCTGGCGCAGCACCTTCTGCTTCTTCTTCATGACGCTTTGCTGCACATGCGATATTGTACACTTCTGGCAGAGGGAGAATCGATTTCTTGAGCATTTGAGCCCGCGTATCCGTGGCGTGCATGAAAATCTTCATATGGGCGTCAGAAAAGTCGAGGAAGCGTTGGCTCCCTAATGACTTCAACATGCGGTTAATATTCTGTACGTTTTCTACGAAGATATCCGTTTCTTGTATGGGAAAGGGGTTCTCAGAGGACTGCGAGCCGCCAGACGGCTTGGGTTGCCTCAGAGCGCGGTGAGGGTCAATATGTCGAGAGATGACGAAGTCCCCGGCCGATAGATCTCGAAGCATATTCTCATACTCATCTGAGGGTTGCGCACTCGACGAAGTTCCCAGAATGGCAACCTTCGAGCCTTGTTGCCAGGCTGCATCTACCAGGTTTCTTATCCTTGTTATCAGCATTGATCCCTCGAGTGTCATGCTAAGCTCCACAAAGTCATGAATGTGAATGATAAGCGGTTTCTCGCGGGGTGAGCCATGCTTCAGCTCTGCGGCTTGTGTAATTTGATCCAAAACCTTGTCAATTTTGAGACTCTCCCATTTGCCAAACGGGTCATAGCCACCCTGTTTGATCTTTGAGAGTTCGTCCTCGAGCGAGCCTGCGGCTGCGCGAATGTTGATCACGCCCGTATCAGGGTCATTATCCTCCTCCTCCGGTCGTGACGCAACGTCAGGATCCTTGTAAAGTTTTCCATTCATCTCTGCAGCCCGGAATCCCACGTTAGAGAGAGATCCTCGAGAGTACGCCCAGTCCTGGTCGAGATAGTCTCCTACCACAACAGACAGATCTTGCGCATTCAGTCGCACCAAATCAGCATCGTTGAAGTAGGCAACATGTTCTGCGACAGCTTCTGATATAGCTTGCCCGCTGTAACCAGACATTGATAGGATGGTTATTTGGCGCTTAAGGTTTTTTGACTCGGAGTCAGGAGGGGCTGGCGTTGTCAACTCACGACGGAGAGCTGATCGAATAGAGGAGAAGGTAAGAACAGGTAGGTCCGCAATAGCCTGGGACAATGAGTGGTCAAGTCTCCAGTCGTAGTCCAGAATGCTGTCGAGACCAGTTTGGACCGACAAGAACTGGTCGCGAAACTCTTGAGTCTGACGATCAAAATCCTTGTAATAGTGCCACCACCAGAATGGGCGTGAAGTATATGTGTATTCTGCATGGCGGGCAGGATATAGCGAATCCGTCAAGTGCCATGCCGAGTCGAGTAGCATATCGTAGACGCGAGTGAAGCTCGTTAGCTTATGGATAAGCTCGTCAGTTGCGCAAGAATTGGGCTCGATAGCGGCGACCTCATTGGCGCGGTCCTCGACCTTGTCAATCAAAGCATTAAGTGTCGTGTCGAAATAGTCTTCAAGTGCCTTATTGGATTCCGTCACTCGAGTGTTCTTTTCGGCCGATTGAGGATCAACAAAGACAGATGACGTCTTGGGTTGTTTGGCGTCTTCGGCGAGGGCAATTGGGAGCTGCGGTCTCCTCCAGGCATTGTGAAGAGTGACGTTGTTGTCGAGAAAGTCTTGTGGGAGCTTGACGGGAGGTAGTGCGGGAGCAGCATGTTTGCGAGCTATTCTGCTTTTCAAAGAACTCGAGGCTCGAACCCGTGAACGGCCTGGTGAGTTTTCGGTTCCATTTTGTGGTTGTACATCTTCTTCCTCAGCAGATGCTGACTGATCCGGTGGCTTATCACCATTGTTTGCGCCTGCGCCCGCACCCGCACCTGCACCTGCACCTGCACCTGCACCTGTATTCCTCCAGCTGGATGATGTCTGAAACGATCGATAGAGTGTTCGGGACCGGGCTGGAGTTCTGTATCTGGCGGCGACGATGGCAGGATGTAGCAGGGCGCAAAGCCCTGTCAGTTGCATCCGGGCGAGTTCTTGTAGGTCGCGACCGAGAGGATGGGATTGACGACTGTGGTGATTTGCAGGTTCAACGTCGCGAGGCTCTCGATAAGCCCTTTCCTGTCCAACAATTTCCCCAAAAACCGTTTCGTTAAAAACGGGAGCGGAGTTAGTCAGTCGGCCGAATCCCGGTCCAATGCCGGCTCCGGGTTGTCCACGTTTATGGTTATCCTGTGAGAAACAGCATAGTCGTTAACATTGGTTCATTTTGATTTCATTATTGGCCTCTGGGGAGGTTGATCTGTTGGTTTTCCAGACCGGATTTGACACATAAATGGCTCTGTTTAATCTGACAACTATTCGAAACCATCTTGTTGCGGTATAGGGTACTTCAAGGTTTGTACTCTGGAATAGAGAACTGTGTAAGTAAGCTAATTGGTTGTTACAAACCAACCATCTATCAAGTATCAATTTCTGGCCAGTATTACGATACGCAGTACTAAAAAAGACCTTTTTTGTTGACGTGTGACCGAGCTTTACATGGCGTAGAGAATCACCAAACCTGCTACAAACTACCTTGTGTTTGTTGCCTGCTGATTGCGAGGCACTGCAGAGTCACGAATGCCACCTGGCTCATTCGTAATGCGATGACGGTTTAGAGATAGGACGGGTACTTGACCATTACATACGGGCAAGATATGGACTTATCTCGCTAGTGATACGCTACCGACTATGCCTTGGCAATAGAGGTTGTTCCCTGTCGCTCATGATAAACGTCAACCGATCTCCACAAACTGGGCTGAGCCGATTGAAGCGTGCGTAAGATGCTCCCGGGAGATTACCGCTTGGGCATAAGGCTTCGTTCGTCAACTCAGCCGTTTCTGCGAAAGGGTTGAGACTGTTTCATTTCATCGTTGAAGTGTGTTCATCATCATCGTCAAAACACGCGGCACCGTTTGAGACACATGGCTTTGAACTTACTGCGAGTAAAGTGTCATATTTGTTTAATTTCGCTGCATACTCTTGGACTTTTTATACAAGGATACTCATCCAGTTTATGTCCGTAAAGCTGTTACATCTGCCATTAGCATCCCCGAGTCTTGGTTGCATTACATTCCAGCCTTTAAATACATAGACACAGTTTACAGAACAAAGCCGGCTACAACCAGTTGGCACTACTCGGTAGGCACCTCATTTACCTTATTCTGCCGTGCCCCTGCTGAAGGATCTCTTGTCATCATAGACTACGGGCGTCATCCACTCACAGCTCCAACAACACTGCTGCTAGGCCTTGTTGGTATGACCCTGGCGTCTGAGACGGCATACGCGGGGTTTCCACTCTGCCATTGTTACAGTAGCAACGCCTAGTCATCAGGAACCGGCTCAGCAAAGTAAAGCACAGCCCATCCCAGCTTGATTTCTTCCCATCTGCCACAGAGCTAATTGCTCCTTCAAAGTCGTGTTATAATCTCTGCAACTCTTTCATATTACACACGTTGTTGATACAAGCCAACCATGGAAAGCCATCAATCGTCCCCAGAACAGCCTCAACAGGATAGCCCGGAAGGATCGCCGCCTAACTCTGATAAGCCCTACCATTCTAAACGCCCTCACAAGAAGTCGCGAGCAGGATGCCGCAACTGTAAAGTCCGCAAGGTTAAATGTGATGAGGCACGTCCCGTCTGTCGATCTTGCAAACTACGCAAGGCTGATTGCGTATACCCGAGTCCTGCATCTGCAGCCTCAACTACTCCTTCATCCAAAAACATCACCAAGACAACTCATCGGGCTTCTTCTGAGGTCCATCTCACTTGTCAAACTGCTTCTTCGCCCATCTCAGTACCACCTGGAGATGAGCTTGTAGAGGAGATCAGGCCCTTGACGGTCCAGCCGCTATTTCGCCCTATGCCCATGGATGGGACAGATATGAAGCTTCTCTGGTTTTACACCAGCTCAACATGCACATCATTCTCGGTTGATGAGGGACCCCTGAACCCAATCAACGATGTCCTCAGGAATCGCATGGTTCAGGTCGCTTTCGATAACCCTTTCCTCATGGACACATTATTCGGCCTGGCAAGTCTTCACATGCAGAGCCTTGAGCTGAACCAGGATGCAGCCCGCGCTCTCTCATACCGTGCCCGATCCTTCGAGGGCTATCGTCTGGCCGTCGAAAGAGCCCAACCCGAGACGTTCCCAGCTCTATTGGCAAACTCTCTACTACTCACTGCTCTCTCATCGCAAAACTTCCGTGATAAAGATGGCAAGAAGCTTTACTTAATCGACTGGATGATTGTGTGGCGAGGTATTGGCCTTGTTATTGACCTCATGGGTATTGAAAAACTGCTTGATTCAGGCCTCTACCCTCTCTTCAATCGACCACCAGTCGACATCGAACAGGCTACAAACTATATTCCCATCTGTCTTCTGTCAATGATCAGTTCGATCGACCCCACCGACCCAGATTATCTTAATGTTGAAACCTACTACGAAACGCTTCAATTCCTGGGCTCGTTATACCAAAATTTACACGACGGCTTTGGTCCCTCTATGATGCTACGTATTATTACCTGGTTTACGTTTGTCCCCAGAGACTTTATTCAACTCTCGCGTGAGCTACGTCCTCGTGCTCTAATCATCCTTGCATACTACGCTGCCTTTCTCAAGCTCCCAGAGGATGTCTGGTGGTTGAAGAATGTCGGAAATCGCTCATTACAGGATCTTTGCGACTATATTGGCCCAGAGTGGCAACAGTACCTACTCGTCCCCCACATGGCACGCCTTGTTGAAGGGGAGCATGAGATCGCAAAGGTATTGTTTGAAGACCCCAACTGGTCGCCTAGAACACCCAACAGCCTCCGATTAGACCCCACAGCTTCTGTCAGCCTCGTCGACGAGATGGGGAGACGTGTTGAATGGAGGCCCGCCGAGATGAAACTTGTGCTTGTTGATGCGAGAAACGCCATGTCTTCAAAAGCACAAGCAGCGGAAAAATGGAGGAAGGAGTTTAGTGTTGATTCCTCGTTCGAATCATGATTGAAAGTAGCGAGATGTTGACATGGTTATGGGAGTTAGGCTAAAGTATAGGATATTTTGGAAATCAGTTACTGTATACCCGCGAGATTTCAACGTCTCCTTTCCCTTCATCACAAACAGAAGATAATTCAGAAAAGAGTTCCAGATCTTTTCATTTGTATATGTATCGAGGCATGCATCTTGAATATTCTCTTATTCAAGTCACCCTACCTGACTGGGCAGCGCTTGGATCCACCGATGTCAACAATCTTTTAGTTTACCTATAGAACCTACCACAAGAAATTTGGTAGCTGCTCTTCAGCCTCAATAATCAGGTAGAGTCCCGTGTAAAAGTTCTGATAACGAGTTGACTAGGAATATATAAAGTAATATAGATATATAAAATATATAAAAATTAGAGTATTTTATATATAATATTATCCTAAGATTATATAAGATAATATAAATTATAATA
>ONZP01000546.1:0-15109 GCA_900312805.1 Fusarium torulosum
TGCAGTTTTTATTTCCTCACTTAGTGCATTGATCCCCGAACGCTCAAGGCAAAACCGGTGTTGATATTGGTTAAGTTATGATATAGCCTGAAAAAGCGGACAAGCTGTCACATACGACCAGAGGTAGTGGAAAATACGGGATCCCGTTCGCTCTCCCATAGTCAAGCCACTAACCGGCGGATTAGTAGTTGGGTCGGTGACGACCAGCGAATCCCCGCTGTTGTATGTACTTTTGCATTTTTGATGGCCTTATTCTCTTTGCCTGTTTTCTCTACAAAGGTGCCTCATAGAAGCAGAACGATGCGTAAAAAGTGGAGAAGGAACAGCTGCAACAGACTTTAAGAGGCTATCGTGAAGGACAACGACGTTTCGACCTCTGTTGACGGTCTCAAGACCAAGTCGTCTTTTTCTAACTCGCCCTTCAGTGCGGAAATTCGCTTTTTTATATATTTAGGTTAAGTCCGAGATTTAGAAATGCCATTTTTCCACAGAATTAACATTATGACGAATGAGGCATACCGAAAGTGACTGCATCTTCATGATGGACGGCCACCCTTTCAACAGATAGCTACTCCGTTAAGGCAGCAGGGATTGATGGATACGGAAACAAGCGCCAACTTCTGAAAGCGTTGGGAATAATCCACCGCAACCTCTGTCAGCAGATATCAAGTCACTTGGACGGTCTTGTCGACTTTCACCCAGGATTGAACATGTGAAAACCACTAAGGAGACCCTTTTTCTAGCTAGTACCTAACAGAGATATACAATCGTGGCAAGATAATGGCTACCATATTCGACATTCATTCCGTGCGCTCTACATGGTTGTTGGCAGTCAAGTTCTGGGGGAATTCGAAGTGTAGGGCTAGGTCTAGGTATAGCAAACCCAGAAGAATACGGCGGTAGTTGGATTCGCTACGAGGATGATACCATTGTGCGAGTCACGCCACGTACTGCTGTGCGTTTTGTATGGGAACTTCTACAAAAGGAGGCATGTCTCGATGAGGTGAGACTGGAGGCTGATGGATTGAGAGATGACCGGGATTCATTCTGTGAGGCCTCGATAGCGAGGGTCATAGCTGGCTAGCCATCCGCCGGGCTCTAGCAAGATTGAACGGTAAATGTTTCGAGGGAGATCAAGTGAGACCATCACGAGAGCATCTTGGACAATGGATATAGTGAGTTTTAGTATGAGAAATGAAAATGAATACAGTTTTTACGAATTTACCGTGATGTTTTAAACAACTTGCTACCGAGTTATAGTTACAATACAAACGAGTAAGACCAACTTAAGAATAAGCACAGACCTTGAAACCGTTCATCGCAATCCTGAGGACTAGACTAATAGTTAAGAACTGATAGTTCAATTAACCAAAAGTATTAATAACTAATCTAAGTAGTGATACTTCAGAGGTAGAGCCCTAACTCAACTGGTGCGTTCTTTATCTGATCCTCTTGCATCTCCTGAATCAATGGGCTATCAGGATAATCCTCAATGTTCAAGTCGACATAGCCACGAGGAGCCCATTTCCGCGCACATACAAACATCGTCCTCCCATTGACGCTTGAGTCGCTCAAAATCCGCAATGCACATTCCCCTGCGTCCTCAGCTGTTGCAAACTCGACACCTGACTTTTCAACCTGGTCGAATTGCTCTTTTGACAAGATACCTGTGCGAATATACCTACAGCAAGAGAACTCGAGTTAGATGGTGTCTTTTTTATTGCCCTCCTGGAAGCACTTACCACGGTGCAATGACGTTTACACGGCTACCATAGTAAAATGCTGTTCTTCGCAAGGCGTGCATAATCCCTCGAACTGCCCATTTCGTGCTACTATACTCCGGTGTCCTGGGCACATCGAGAAAACCAGCTCCTGAGCTGACCAGGATTAGACATGTATCTTCTTGGCCGTCTTGGACTTGAGTTCCATTCTGAGAAACAAAATAGTGCATTGCGAGCTTTGCAGTATACAGTGTGCCCTTCAGATTCACATCGATAATCTGTAGGTCTGGCTTCTGAGGCTCCTTATCTTCGCCTATACCAAAATTAGTCAAAAAGACTCCAACCAAAATTTCTGTCCAAGTCTTACCGTCGAATGTAAAGGTTTGGTCGTTTTTTGTGATACCTGCGTTGGCAATCACATAGTGGATTCTTCCAGAGCTTGAGAATTCCACTGCTTCTTTGAATAGACGCACTTGATCTTCCCACAGAGCGGCATCCACTTGAACGAACTTTGTCCCTGGTAACTCGGAGGCAAGTCTCTCACCAGCTCTGGAATCTTTGTCGCCAATCACTACTTTGGCACTATCAAGGATGTCAGTTCAGAGCGTCGTTAATTTGACTCAGTTATAATCACCCTATTTTGTGTAAGGCTCTTACGTATGCTTCTCCAATACCGCTGGCTCCTTCAAGTTATTAGCATAGGTAACTGAGCTGCAAAGCTTTGATCATGCTCACCTCCAGTAACAATTACAGTTTTATCAGCGAGTCGAACAGGGTCAAAGTCGACGTTGCAATTGGTAGGCGACTCTACCTTGTATGGAGGCATCTTGGAGGGTTCTACAGGTACGTGAGATTTTGGGCGTTGTCTTGGAAGATGGGGACGAGGAGGTGATCAGGGGACAAACACATTCGTGAAGTAAAGGTGAAAACATTAAAATTATTGGATGTTAGCGATATTTGAAGACTCTAGGAAAGTGTCCAGGGCGTTATTCTACAAAACTAAGTAATCCTATGAACCGCATGAATGAAGCACTTATGCAAATTGATGATAAGTACGTACCCCGAGGCCATTCGCAACACACACATCCCCATGTCGGACCGACGGTCCACAACCCACAGATGAACCAATAAGCAATATCAATCACTAGGGGCTAACCCAATTTAAACTGCACTAATGCAACCTGCTGATAAAGTGGGGTTTTCCATCAGTGGCAGTGATGACAATCGTGACGCCTCCGATATCAAGAATTGTACCGCCAAAATATCGTCCCATCACCTCCTTTCTCGTTGCAAATACGCCTCGAACAATTCAGGAAGCAAGCATCCTTCTTATAACCCGCATTTGACAATGTCTGACCCGCAAATGATCGCTATCCAGCCCATGAACCAGCAGCTATTGGTCCAGAATGCGAAGGAAGACTGGACTGGAGTCACTAGCACTGCAGAAAGACGCAAGCTGCAGAATCGCCTCAACAAGAGATCACAGTGTGAGTCAAGCCTTGTCATCTAGTACTTTTGTATCTCACACGAATCGGTGAAAGACCTAAGGAAACGACAACAAATAGAGAGACGACAACTTACCTCAGATATCATCAGTCAAGCCATCATACCAACTGAACCAAAGTCTCCGATCAACTCGGCTGTCCAAAAGTCACCAGACGAAATGCTACAAGCCATTCTAGAAATGTGCGAAGTGTTTGTTACTCCCGAAATTCGTCAAAAGATGTTTGCGCTTGCGAGCAAGGCTTATTTGGACTACACCATGAATGCTCCCCGGATTTCGCACCTCCCGTTTCTTATCACTTTGAACGTCAACATAGCAATTGCCAAGAATGCTACTCTGCTGGGCTTCGATCGGACGCTCATGTGCTTAGATGAGACCATCTCACCATTTAACCATAACGGGCCATGTCCACCTTCCTTTAACCCTCCAAAGATTCTCGAACCCACACAAGTGCAAAGGGAAGTACTGCACCATCCATGGTTGGACATATTCCCCTTTCCGAGATTTCGAGATAACATTATCCGAGCAGTGGATGCTGGAGTCATGGACGATGATGATCTTTGCAAGGATATTGCCGAGGCCAACTTGGATAATGTTGAGAAGCCCAGCTTGATCGTCTGGGGTGATGCTTCACTGCCGCACTCTTGGGAGGCTTCGCCTTGGTTTATTCGGAAATGGGGCTGGCTGCTTCAGGGCTGTCCTGAGATGCTGGAAGCGACGAATAGATGGCGACAGAGCCGAGGAGAAAGGTTGTTAAAGTGGAACTATTGAAGAGGGTTTAACTCATTATTCTGATGATTATTATTAATTTCATGGAGGTTTCATGCAGTGGTGGAGTCTTGTTCTAAGTCTATGCAGGTTGCTGATACTCCCCTAGTGACTGGACTGCGTCAACCAAAAGAAATCATTAATTACACAAGACTCACGAAGGTTCCGAGTCGTTTGGTTACTCACATCCTACAGAGGAACCATCATGAAAGCCGGCAATCAATAATTGGATACGGTCGTGTGGCCCAATGGCAAGGCGTCTGACTACGAATCAGAAGATTCTGGGTTCGATCCCCAGCATGATCATATTTTTGCTTCTGTTGATCACTTTCAACCCGTAGGCGTCAAGTGTTTTGACCTGCAATATCGCCTCAAGCACAATGTCTCCTGTAAAGTATCTCATACGCCTAGAATTTTCTCTGCCTCATCGGGAGGTTATGAAGCTATCTAGAATTGGTAATTCTGGGACTAGTTGTTGCTTTCCTATGTTTATGAAAATGAGGACATACGTTGGAGTGGGCGCTGATGAGATTCTTATCTTTCCTGCTCAAGTCAAAGTAGCTCCTGGACCTGATGCAACTGGGACAGATGTGCCTCGATGCGAACATGGACCTCGGGGAGTCGCAAGGACACCGTGTAATATAATTGCCATGGTCAGGTGGGTAGGAATAATACATCAACCTAAAGTGAGACATGTGCAAGAGAAAGAAAAGCATTAATGATTGTTCTAAATGCGACGCTAAAAAGATCTATGATGCACGCTAAGTCTATACCATATACTGAATCGTCCTCCGCCTCTCCCTCTTCTCTTGCTCCTCCCTTTCCCTCTCCGAATCCTCACTCGAGGAGTGTGTACCGGAGAAAGTAGCAAACTCATTTCCAGCAAACACACTCGGCGACAGATCTCCAGGGTTCACCGTGTTGTCTCCTTCAGGCCGGCTGAAGCGGTTGAAGGCGATGAAGTTATCCTCATCGCCAGCGATGGCATTGGCGGGGGTGGCTGAAGTAAATGACTTGCGTCTAATGGACACGGCGTCGTCTTGGATAGGCTCAACACCTCGTTGGCGGTAAATGAAGTCGAGGAGAGGGATCGAGAGGCCGTGGACAACGATGGAGAAGAATACTAGAAAGTAGATAACTGGTCCAAGGGCATTGAGCAAGTTTGTTTCCTCTTCGTCTGCGTCCTCAGGATGAGGGAAGAGATGACGGATGTGCTCGAGATAAAAGACAGCTCCGACACCAATAGGTCCGAAATACCCCATAAATAATGCCTCCTTGTAGTCTTGAACCACTGCAGGCATAAGCTTGTAAAGCAACAGAATGGCAGGAATACGTCGAAACGCGAGGACCATGAAGCCAAGAGCGATGAGTCGGGGCACGGTTATACCAGTACCATCTGGATCGTGGAACTGGTCCCACGGAATCACAGCTCCGATGAACATGAAACCACCAAAGTTCAGAAGGACGTCAAAACAGTGGTTCACTTCATCGTGTCGACGATGGGTCTCCGCAAGGAAGTCTCCATCCCAATTCAACGCGTTACCAGCAACGGTGCACGCGACGAGGTCGTTCGTGCCAATTGCACCGCATGTTCCAATGATGAAGAGGCCCAATGCTGCAGGGAAGAGCAGATATGACTGTTCATCGACCCACCCCCTGGTCAAGGTTAGTTGCTATTCCTTGTCTGTTCCCACCATAGATCCAAGTACTTACCGACGAAGTGCAAATTTCAAGCCTCGGCATGCAGCGTAGCCCACAACTGCTCCATAAGCAATACCCATCAAGACGTAGTAAAGCCAAGTCTCGACGATCCAGTTCTTGAAGGCCTCGCCGACGCCACCTCCAAGACGACCAACTTCGCCACCAGCGCGAGCCATGAGCTTATGGGTGATTTCCACATGGCCGTCATTATGGTAATCGCCTGTACCGAAAGCGTGTCGCATAAGGTAAGTTGCAAGCATGAGAAAAGGGAAGCCGAAACCATCGTTGGCACCGGCTTCGGAAGAGATGATTTCTCGCAGATGTCGCGGGACATATTTGTCCGCGAATGGTCCCTTTGCTACGGCCTGCGACAGCACGGGATCGGTGCATGTCACACACGAAGCGAGTGCTAGAGCAGCGAGCAAGCTCAGCTTAGGGATAGTGGCCAGGATGCAGCCAGTTGTGCAAAGCCACATGAGAGTCATGATTGGAATCAGACACATGGTCAATTCTCTCCAGCGCTTGACATTATACTTGGCAGGCAGTTGGTAGCCTGCGATCACAAGTTGCACACCAATGACAACTCGCATGAGGCCCTGTAGAACTGTGAGATACTGCTGTTCGTGCAGACAGACATGTGTGGCTTACCAGAGCAATGTCTTCGGTCTGTCCCTCCACGGCAGCGCCCCATCTTTCAGAGTCTAGGAACTTTGCTGATACTGGTCCAAGGATGATGCCGAACACCATAGCAGGCACTATCCAACGCCATCATCAGCGATAGTAAAACACAGGTTCAGCAGCAACTTACATGCTTCTCCAAGGTACCAAGACTGCTTGATCTTAACAGATATCACACCATAAAGTGTCATGAAGCCACCTGTAAACCGGTCAGAATGCCAAGGCTCGCCAAGATCTGGGCACTTCACCACCAAGGAATGCCCAGAGAAGGATCATACCAACCTAATACTGCCAACACAATGTTGAGCTCGCTCAAGTTGAGAATTGGCATAATGGCGGTTTCGGACGCAAGGATTTGTCCAAGGATGAGTTATCAGGTTGTTGCAAAGTTTATGGCTCAGAAGTATATAGTCTACTGGTCTGCCACAGGTTGTAGGTCGAGGATATTTGGTGCCAGGTTCGATGTCTTCCAAGACAGTCGAACCATACAATTGATAAATAAAGATGAAGACGATGCTGAGGGCTCGCCGACGAAAGAGGCTCACGGTGTGTCGCTGACACTTGCCCGTGAAGGAGTCAAAAGGCCTTCGAGTGGATGGGCTCTGCGATGACAAGGGAGAAGTTCAGTAGCAGGACTTGAGAAATAAGAAAACCAGAGACAGAGATAAGGTGAAAGTATGCAATACGAAGGATCTGAACAAGAAAACGCTCCTCAAAGTGGCTCTGCAATACGACGCACGACCTCTGGGTACAGAACGCTTTTTGTACAACAACTCAGCTGATCAAAACGATGAAAGAACAATACCAGGTTTGAGAAGCCGTGGGAATGGGGGTAAAAAGAGTAAAATCCCTCACGACATCAGGGATGGTACTCTAGACATGAGCCAAGCCGTGGGTAACATGTTGGCGACAAACTACCAGGACAAGGGAGATGAGGAGAGACAGTACTAAAACACAAGATCTGCGCGGGTGATTCAACTATGTCCAAGCTCACGACTTCTGAACTAAAAACAGGATAACGGGGGTTGGATGTCTGCAACCCGCAGATGAGCCAAGACATAGACGTATGCTCCACAGGGAGAAGCAGCGGATTTCGAGGGAGTTTGGCTTGATAGGGAACAAATTCACGCCATGAGCCACAGTCAGGGACGTTTTCCACTCCAGGAGTAGGAGCTGCGGCATTTCCCGCCCCACCGATGATGCAGTTATGCTATACTGTATCCTTTCAGGCACACGTAGCTTCTGACTTAGATTACGAAGATGCTGAAGTGTCGTGAGGCTCAATAGCTGACGACGACAGAATATCTTCCAACGCGCTATGTTTCCACGAGGCTCATTGCGCTTCATATCTGCAAGAGCCAGAGACAAGCCATAGATCGACAAGACAAGAAAAGAAAAGAAGCCGGGGGCACCCCTAAGACAAAGTAACAACCCGCTTCATTCTCGCAAGCCCCGTGTTGCAAAAAAAGCATCTGACTCCCCTAAACACAATACATCCAAGCGGTGGCTAAGTGCTCTTGGCTTAACAATGATTTCTGGGGCTCAAGTCTCAACACCCAATTGCTGCGGAAAGACAAGAGTCGCGTCACAAGCCAAGCGGCGGATGTTCTTGGCTGGATGTTGCAATAGTATTGAGATTGGCGCTTGGCGCTTGGCGGCTACTTGGCGGCTAAGGTTATTTGTTAGGCTTGTGGTTGTTATGCTTAAATAGTGGTGCTACTCCTCCGCTGGCCAAGATATAAGCGTGGGGCGGTGATGAGTGCCAAGATCAGACGCCAAGAGGGTGGAAAGGAGTTGGAAGAAGCAAGCTGACTGACTCTTGAGGGGAGCGGGACATGGAGGAGCCGATGGGAATGCCCGATTGAGCTTTGGGAGTGCTCGGCGGTTATCTCAGACTCTTATTGTTGCATGTATTTCGGAATGGTCATGAGAAAATTTGCTGTTCCGTGTGCTTGGCCGGAGGGCTATACAGCAAGTAACGAAGTGCAACCAGGGAGAAGAAGTCGCAGGTAGCGTGATTCAGATTATGATGCTCAACGTCAGAAAATGCTCAATGATCGCGCTGATCATGGAGTCCGACACGTCTTCATGATCATCAGGGATCTTTTCGCTAACACCTTCAGGGTAGGGTAGGACATCAGCAATCCATTAAATGAGTAGCAAATCCACTCTTGCTTCCCAAAGGCAGCGAGAAGCTTAAGAAGTATATGAATAGTAATATTTCATGGCATAAAAATGACAAAGAATTGGTCTCTGGGCTTGACAACTGTATAGTCGAGTGGAAATTGATCAGTGCAGTCGCTTTGTAGTCCGCCACAGGTAATCTAAATGGCCTCAGCCGTTCTTTTTGCAATTACGGCGGACGAGTCTTGGCGATGCTCAGGGGCGGAACAATGTTGATCAATGACTCCGCCCGACGGGAAATGATCGTATGGCGGAATGTACTCGTTTTTCTGCGGGATGTTGGTGACTAATTCCTCCAAATAAAGATAAGTCCCTGATAAGCTCGTGAAAGACCGTTCTAGGGCTTGTCTTACAAACAATGTAATTCCCTGAGCACCCTCCAGATACACTTTCTGCATGCTTTTAGCACAGCGCTACTGCCACCAAAGTCATGAATGTCGATAATACGTATCGACATGAGACTGTTATGAGTTCTGAAGCATAATGAAGTTTGGTCTTTACGTTACACGGTCATTTATTTTCGGTCGGCAACATATTGACATATCATGCAAGTAGCATCATAAAGGTCTAAATAACCTATCAGCACCTGTATCCTTGGATCTACTCATCACTTCTAATATCTTATCCCTTTCGGTGGTCCCTGATCTTTTTCATCTATCTGTCGACTTTGTCAAGGGCCTCATCTCGCTAGTTGCAATGCCAAGCAGGTTGGGATATCACAAGCGAATATAAATCCATGGAGTCATGAACCATAACAGCGAGGCGAAAAAGTGGGAGTACAAGTAAAATAGCAATGAATTCTCTACAGGTCTGTGTCAAGGTTGAGACAACATGCCAAATGGGATACATATAATACCAATAGATATATACAATATTGATTAGTTGGGAGGAAATTTTGGGGCTTTTACATACTTGTTGTACATGGAGGACATCATCCAGTGTCTTGAGAGGCAGGTATGGCATTGGATACAAGAAAGCTCGGTGTAACATGATAGCCTAACGCAAACATGGGGGACGATAAGCAACAACTCAACTAGTACATAAATGTTGACTGGCTCTTATCAGTATACATAGAAGTTTGTGACCTCGGGATGATCCCTCCTTGTCCTCTTGTTCTGGCTCTTGAGATGAAACCTGAGACCCCATGCAATAATGATAACCCCAAGCGAGAACGCAATACTCGCAACCCAGGCCACGGTATAGCGAGGTTCATGAGATGAAGGCCAGAGATAGGCTGTATAGACATGAGCCAGATTGCCAAAGGTATTGCAGATCGCAAGAGACACCGCCTTCTTCTCGGCAGTTTGTCCAACTGTTGCACTGATCCAGGCAAGGATGATGTTGTTGATACCAAAGCTGAAGCCCACAAAGAGGTAGATGCTGAACATCCGCGCACCCAGATTTAGAGTGGAGACGGCGATAATGAAACCAACCATGACGATGCATTTGCAAATGGTGATGTGTAACGTGCGCTCGTTCCAACGACCAGAGGTCCAGGCCATGGCAATCCCAACGAATGCGGCGAGAAGATATGGCGGGCATGTCAAGATCAGTGTGATAGTTCTGTTGTATCCGAGGGTCTCCATCACAGAGGGGAGGAAGTTCTGGAAGCCGACAGAGGAGAGATGCAGGTTGTACATGAGGCACAGAGCCCACGTACGCCAATCAGTGGCAGACTCGCGAAGGCCAACCCACACGCTGGTCTTCTCACGGACATCCGTAGTATCGGTGTAGATACGGTTATATGCTAGCTGTCTTTGTTCCTCTGAGAGCCATCGAGTGGTCAAAGGATGGTCAGGTAAAAAGATGAATGCTAATATGGCAGTGAGAATAGAGAGAGACCCCTGAATAATGAAAAGCCTGTTGAGGCAAACGTCAGCCTTATTTCGAAGGGAGAAGTTTTGACACATCAGCTTACCATTGCCACCCAGCTAGACCATGTTTTTGATCAAGACCAGCAAAGACACCAGCCGCGATAAGACCGGCGAATGAACTAGCCACCATATTACCGGTGTAGAAAACAGCCAGTCTAACTGCAAGCTCTTTACGCGTATAAAACATGCTAAGGATAAACAAAGCACCAGGATAAAACTACAACTGGTCAGTCGCATTCTATAATCAAAAATGGATACACGTACCGGGGCTTCAGTGACTCCAAGGATGAAACGAAGAGCAACCATGCTGCTGTAGTCTTTAGCAAGGAAGGTCACCAGGCTGACGATGGACCATGCCAGGCAGAAGCCGGCCATGTACCACGAGGGCTTGACTCTGTTGATGAGCATATTGCTCGGGACTTGACCGGCACTACATTTGTTAGACACTGTATGCATTGAGGACATACGCAGACTCACATGTATCCGACAAAGAGAATTGAGACGCAGGTGTTGTATTGCGTTCCTACCAGACCAAGATCTTCCTCAAGGTTGTTGAGTCGGGCATTGACGATGGCGTTTCGATCGAGATAGTTGAACAAGTACATAAGCCATAACATAGGCTAGGCATGCATTAGATGTGACTGATAAACTGTCTGCAGTGCATATGCTCACAATGATGTACTTGTCCAGCTTCTTCACCAGTGCAATTTCTCGCGGGTCTGTTTTCGCATGGGCACCGAACTCGTCCACTTTGTCCATCTTGGGGAATTTGGAAAAGATGGTGTCATCGCCTGGGCCGGTTTCAACTCTCTCGATGTGGTCATTGCGGGCACCATCTTCATATTTGGGCTCACTACCAGTTGCTGGAGGAGGATTTGAAGAGGTTGATGCTGCCATAACTTCAGGCTTCCAGCTGCAGGTAAGAAGAAAGAGGAAAATATAATATGTCAAAACGACACCCAAAAGATGGGCAGAACAGCCTGGTTTTATCTCTACCGACCATCTTCCCTCTGTTGCCAAGACTTCCCCCACGGGGCACGATGCGGGGGATCAGCGAAGCTCAAATAAGGTTGGCATATGACGGAATAGCATCTTGGCTAGGCTCGCTGAACATCCCTCATTGGCACGCTTTGGAATAAGGTAGCAGCGTCCAGTACAGAAACGCAGATAAGAATGGTCGATCTCCCGGATGAACTACCAAAAACCGGTAGAACGCCGTGCTTTGCGGATGCGGTGCACGTTCATTTGCTGGAAACAGTCTTGGGAACCATTTGCCGATGATGACGTTGGTCAATTGAGTACCTAGGCATTAGGATCAGCGTCCCTCGCTAACTACGAGATGCGCGCAGCTGCAGACTAAGCTTCTTGGCAACTTTTAACCGAGGTGAATGGACAGAGTCCTTCACTCATGAATACAGGGACTATTTCTAAAATGCGCACAGGAGTCGCTCTTACACTCTCTGGGAACATCGTAGGCAGAAATCGAAATGTTTGCCCATAGCTTCATAAAAAGATATCGGACTTTGGGTAAAAAGCTAGAAAGGTCATGCTGAGTGATAGCGACTGAGGCAAAGAAATGGGGATGTATCTCGTTAAACAGAAGTCGTGTTGAAACAGGCGATGCCGCAAGGAAAGATCGCCTCTGGTATATTGCAAGCCGAACAAAGCCTTCAAGTCATTTCCCGCACCATAGCGTGCAAAGTTGAGTCTTGTTAGTGCTTTGACCCGAGATAAAGTTTCGTCACGAATAATATTCCCGAAACCGTAAAATGTTCGATTCAACCCAAGCTCAAACTTCACGTCAAGCTGTACGTGTCTGTACAACAACTTAGGCTTTAGTCTTGGGTGGTCACGGGCGGCGGGAAAGGGCTCTTCGAAGAAGAGCGTCAGCTTTTGGAAACACACCTCCTGCGAACCTTAGTTATAGTCCGGCCGTCAAATTCAGTTCGATGCTGATGGAAGTTGCGAGAAAGTTCATGGCGCATTTTATGTCCATGAGTGACAAGTTGCTTCTTGTTGCCTCTACAACTCGAGATGTCTTGCGAGACTTTCATGGCTTACTTCGTGTGCAATTGGCCCCCGGCCTTCGTCCCCATTCCACGTGTCCCAAGACACTGCAACCTGCAAAGCTAAGTCAGTTGATCTCAACGCCACCAGGCTTCACGGCTACACTAAAACACGCGTCAAGCTGCCCTCTTTCGGTGGATGGGGTAACTGCTGAGCAAGTGATATCTTTGCAATGATTGCTTGGAACTTTGATACAAGGTTTAGTGTCTAGTGGATCATTGGGCGACGTCATGTTGCTGCCCTCACTAATCTGGTTGGATATTGACTGATAAGATATGAAGTACATCCGCTACCATCCGCCTTCGATGACTGCCCCTCGGTGATCACACTGCTAAGAATGCGACAAGAAAGCAAGTCTGCCGCTCAGGTCGAGATAACTTAGAAGCGGAAGAGGAGTCGAGTAGTTGTCGCCCCTTTGTACATCACCGTGGTGGTGATGGACTACCTCCTTCTAGTTCATACCTTACTCGTCCTTCTGAAAGCCACCCTGGATGCCTTTGCTTTGGGCTATAATGGCTCATGGCATTCAGATATCTGTCTGCTGGCCTCTAAGATCTGCAATCAAGTACTCTTCTAGTTGAGGCTCGGTTGTTCACAGAGTAGCAGGCCCCGAGAGTCCGCCGGAGTTCTCCTAATTGTTTTCGGCCCTACCTGAAAAAAGCCTTGTGTAGAAGTGGTCTTTGAAGCCGAGCTTATGTTTTCCCCTACGGCCGTGGGTACGACTTCACCTGTCCTGATGAGGCGATATGTCCGCTTCTTTTATGCTTTGCTCTGTTTGTCTTTGGCCTTTCCGCTGGCTCACTAGGGACCGATCACGCTATCAGCCTTACTCTCATTCCATGCTGTTGTGATTCGCCAGCCCTCTAGACAAGGTTTACGTGCGTGGCAGGATTGGCTCTTTTAAAATGCACTCTCGACTTTAACCTCCAGAGGGCGAGCGGAGTGGTGGGATTAAAGGCTTCTCAACGAACTCAAATGACACTCAAGAGCTGCCCTCTCACCCGACACTCGACAAAGGACACGTCGTGGGTGACTTC
Organism: Fusarium torulosum; assembly: GCA_900312805.1. Taxonomy (NCBI): domain Eukaryota; kingdom Fungi; phylum Ascomycota; class Sordariomycetes; order Hypocreales; family Nectriaceae; genus Fusarium; species Fusarium torulosum. The sequence continues at coordinate 13,535 of ONZP01000546.1, forward strand.
TTTTACCTGCCTCAAAAGATATAAAAAGGGCATTACCCCCCATCTGGACAAGGACATTTTCTTTCTTTTCCTTCATCGTCAAGACAAAGACACTCAACCCTTTTCTTTCAAATCTATTTGAGACTTCACCTTATTCCATCGTGTGCCACTTTTAACAATGGCTACCACATCCCTCTACCGAGCTCTGCTCATCGTCGGCCTTCTGGCCTGCCTTGCAGCTTCTAATGACTCTCGCCCAAACTTTGGAGGCGACTGCACCGGTCCTAACCCAGAACCCCTGGACCAAAATTACAACATCCCTTACTCGCCAGCCGATCACGATAGAGAGACTTCAGACAAAGCCCGTGTAAAGGTCGCTCCTCGGGAAACAGACTCATCAGCCGGCTACGATGAAGAGGCTTTAGATAGAGCCCGTAGAAAGACTGCTCCTGAGATACTACCCTCGCCCCCTTCCAAGCGCCAAGAAGGTATCAAGATCTACAGCTGTGGCGGCGAAGGGACCAGAGATCACAAGCGCCAGGAGCACAACAGCTGTGGTTGCAACTCGGGTAGAAAGCACTCGCCGCCCACCAAGCGCAGGGATCACACCAACTGTGGTTGCAACTCGGGTAACAAGAACTCACCCTCCAAGCGCCAAGAAGGTCTCAATTTTCACGGTTGTAGCGGTAAAGTGAACCAAGGGCACAAACATCAGGAACATAACAGCTCTGCCAGCGTCCCGGAAGCCAAGCCTTCACCTTCTCCCGTCCCCGTGGAGATGTATCAAACCTACCCTGGCTCAGATCTGGCGGTTCCCGCGTCAGAGCTCGAAGTCCTAAAGCAATGGGCTGCTGAGGGCAAGTACACCGGATGCAATTCTGGGATGAAGAACAAGTTACCTAAGCGCGACCACCTGGAGATGTATCCGACCTATCCCGGCTCAGATCTCGCGGTTCCCGCATCGGAACTCCAGGTCTTGAAGCAGTGGGCTGCTGAGGGAAAACACCCTGAGATCACTGCCAACATGAACAAGCATCCCTTGTCCAAGCGTTTACCTCCTTCCTTTGATTCGTTCGAAGACGTCAAGAAACACAGAGAAGAGCTCAAGGAACACAAACAACAATTGTCACGCGAGAAGGCTCTTCAGGAGGACCGTGATTCCTACGAGCGTCAAAGGATTGCCGCCATCGCAGATGTTGACGTCAAAATCGAGCGTACCCGCGCCCCTGGGGAAGATGGTGACCTTCCCGTCCTCATCAAGATCAAGATCACCAACAATAGCAAGTGGAAGATCACCTTCTGTGACAAGACCTCCCCCATCAGCAGCAACGCCTACAAGATGGGCTTCTTTGAGGTGATCTCTCACGAGCTCCGCGCCAACATCGCTGCCCCAGCTAATAGCACCTCGGCTATGACCCAGCCAACTTGGGGGGAATGCAGTCGCGATCTGTACAGCGGCGAGTCGGCCTCCACCTGGATTACTTTCCCTCCCCCTGGCGCTCCCGATTACCCCAACCTGGGATCGTTGGGCGCCGGTGGCAAGTACGATGTCCGCTTGACGGGAGTGTGGCATGGAATCCAGGCCACGGGTGACCC
>ONZP01000547.1:0-31678 GCA_900312805.1 Fusarium torulosum
GCTCAGCCTTACCACAGACCCTCCCGCCCTTCGCACCCAATACCAACAGCTAAAAACCACTTGGTGTACGTGCCCCTTGCGGTTGGAAATAGGTACGAAAGGGCGTATAGATCTTCAGGGTTTTCACCTCTCGGCTAAAGTCGCTGAGCCTGAACTTTACTAGCAAGAAGGATGGCTTACTTTGCACACGGTGATACTATTTATTCGCAAATGCTTCTGCCAGATGCTTTGTGCCTCCTCAGAGACCAAGGGTTGTGTGTCCTGCTCTTTGACGACCCATCCAGTCAGACTATGGGTCGGGTTTCAGAGCTGACTTGTTATTAACAAGTTAATACGTGCCCTGCTCTTTCAATCTATAATTGTGTCCGCTTAAAGGCCGCGCGGAATAATACCACCTAATTTGAGCTCCTTTGCAAAGATTCCCACCACCACCACCAGTGGATAGTATCTAGAGCTTGCCCCACACACATCCTAGATGCCAATTGTGCGCTGGTGAACTATGGGACTGACGCAGTCGATTCAACTTCCAGTTATTTAGAGTAAAACATCTCTTTCAACTGGGCAAGTCGCGTAATTTACCAATTCAATTTACTTCAAATTTAACTTATCTAACCAGTCAATAAGCTATCTGCTTCCTTTTAATGGAAAGATTAAATAACTGCGAAGCGCAGTAAGATAACGATAGTCCGACAGAACTCCTACGCTATCTAAGGAACAAATAACACATTTCCAAAACCACTAGCAACCTGTTCCGAAGCTTATCGGCCAACCCTATCTAAACTACGAGTAACGTTCTATTTTCATACGTTTCAGGTCAGTGGAATACCTCCTGTGCGGGTACGTACAGCAAAATTGTATCACACCACCAGGCAGCAAGAAAACAAGAAACATGCAGTTACGCGGCCTCATTTCATCGCGCATCCTTTCCATGTAACTCGTCTTGGCATCTGTAAGGCGGTGGCCGCGGGACACGAACCAAGCAGCCAAAAATGTCTTAAACGGCAGCCTGCAGCTAATTCGCTGCTAGGCTGCTTCTGAGAGGGTTCAGACAAGGATTGTGAGGTTTGTTACGCTGGAGCCTATGGACGACCCCCCTGTCCCTACCTGTAACCAAGTTCGGAGTTGAATCGATAGATCAGTCCACCCGTGAATAGGTATATGGATAAAAGCAGATCTTAACCGCTCAACATTGTCTTTTTTCCCCTCGAATCTTCTCTCCTATACTTGACTCCCATTACACTTTTCGCTTTTCGTCAGAGAGACTCCTCATAGTCCAATCATGGCGCTCAAACAGAGTGAAGGGGCTCACTTGTATAGTGACATCGACTTTATCAAAACGCCGAAAGCGCCCACCAACACCCTTTCAATGGGCCACAATCCTGGGGTTGCCTTAACCAACGCAAGCTCCCCAATCTTATAAACTTCCTTGATATCTACTAACCAATCGAGTGAACAGTCCCCCGCCATAAACAACGCACCTCTTCCGGCCGATGGTCCCGGGCACGAACAATGGTCTAACCTCGTCCTCGGCGCCGTACTTATGGGTATTCCCCAGTGGCTTTCGTGGCAACTCGGCGGTGGATTCAAGACGGCCCTGTTCCTCGCCGTTTTCACTACACTTCCAATCTTGATTGTCATCTGGACTCTTATGTCGAAATACAGCCCCCGACTCAACGACAACGTGAAGCTACCCGGTCGCCCGGTCGAATTTTACCTAACATTCAAGAACGAACAACACCGAGCGCGATGGACAGGCCGACGCAAAATCCCGATGAGCAGATTCTTTGAGCTTTATTTCACAGGCCAAGTCGACCTCAATGCCGATGCTCTCGAAGTTTTCGAGTACCGCCATGACTGGGCGACATTTAATTTCACCAGTGAGACATTCCGGTATCTCATATTCAACTTCTTCCCCGATGTTATCCTGCACCTCCGTTCGCAAGACGAGGAGCAAGTGCGCAACAACTACGACAGTGGTAATGATCATTACGCATGGTTTCTCGGGCCTCGTATGATCTACACATCGGGAATTATCTCCGATCCCACCCGCGAGGAGACGCTGGAAGAGATGCAGGACAACAAGCTGGCCATCGTTTGCGAAAAGATCGGCCTCAAAGAGGGAGAGACCGTTCTAGATATCGGATGCGGTTGGGGCACTTTGGCCAAATTCGCGAGTCTCAACTACGGCGCTAAAGTCACAGGCGTGACCCTTGCTCGTAATCAGGTCGAGTGGGGGAACGACGGTCTCCGAAAAGCGGGTGTTCCTGAAGAGCAGAGCAGGCTTTTGTGCAGCGACTATCGCGATATTCCTGCGCAAAAGTTCAACAAGATCACGCAGCTTGAAATGGCCGAGCACGTTGGTGTAAGGCGCCTGACTGGATTCTTTCGCCAGTGCTACGATATGCTTGAGGACGACGGGGCTATGTATGTCCAGGTATCTGGTTTCCGAAAAGCGTGGCAGTACGAGGACTTCATATGGGGCCTGTTCCTCAATAAGTATATCTTTCCTGGTGCTGACGCCTCCACTCCCTTGTCGTTCTATGTTGGTTGTCTCGAGAGCGCTGGCTTCGAAGTCAAGAGGTGAGTTGCCTTAGCCTTGGTAATCTCAAGGGACTATACCTAACTGATTTAGTGTCGATACCGTTGGCGTTCACTACTCCGGGACACTCTGGCGATGGTACAGAAACTGGCTCGGGAACGGGGAGAAAGTCAAAGCCAAATATGGCGTGCGCTGGTTCCGAGTAAGTTTATACCGGTTAAGATAAGTTACGAAAGAAACACTGACCTTTTTCTTTAGATCTGGGAGATTTTCCTGGCCTACTCCACTATTGCTTCCCGCCAGGGCTCTGCAACTTGTTTCCAGATCGTCGTTGTGAAGAATCTGAATGCAACACATCGCATCAATGGTGTTTGCTCCCAATATGGTCTGCACGGTGCGCTTGAGGCAGCGAGGTCGGCTGGCAAAGCTGTGTTGCCTGAGTAATCCACGATTCGAGTGAGGTGACGCTGAGGTCTTGGTGGTAATTTGTTTTTGCAACGAACGGAATGTGAGAGTTTGTTGTTCAAAACATGTAGTCTATCTTAGAGCTGTTCTAGTTTGAAAGTTTGAACATATTTGAACTTCAAATGGCAATGAATATGATGGCTGTAAGACAATATTTTGTATGGATCTATTAATATGAAGAGCGGGGATAGTCTGTCATTGCCATTGGACGCAGTAATCGAACGATGGTGAGTGGCTGGCTGAACCCAATGTAGCTGAAATACGGATAGTCTAACTAACATACAGGACCAGTATTTCCAAATGAGAAAAGTAATTAAATTCCTCCAAAGACGACGTGTTTGATATCTCAGTAAGAATTATTATTTTCGCAGGCTATAACCTAATTTTAATCTCTTCTTCTATTCATTTTTGAAACCAACAGCATTGCCTATGCTCCCCAAGCATGTACCACCTCAATAAATCTCTCCAGCTGCGTAAAATCAGTCGCCCATGTCGTTAACAACCTAATAACCGCCTCATCGTCACCACACTTCTCCCAAACATAAAAACTAAAGCTCTCCTTCAACACTTTGATCAACCCCAGGGGCAACACGGCAAACACCTGATTTGTCTCCGTCGCCGCGTATACCGAGAATCCGGCGTGTGCAATTCCGTTTGAAAGCGTCTCGGCAGCAAAATTGGCCTTTCTCGCGAGGTCAAAGTACAGATCTCCTTCAAAAAGCTCGGCGAACTGTGCACCGATTACACGCCCTTTAGCAAGCAGGGAGCCGTGCTGTTTGACGTAGAATTCGAATTCGGAAGCTAGTCGTGCGTCCTTGACGACAACGGCTTCGCCAAGAAGAGCCCCGTTTTTTGTACCGCCGATCCAGAAAATATCCGTTAGTTCTAGAATATCCGCTAACGTCATGTCATTGGCCTTGGATGCGAGGGCAGTGCCGATGCGAGCGCCATCGAGAAAGAGTATGAGGCCGTTCTTTTCGCAGACTTGTTTGATCGCTGCGAGTTCGCTTCTAGTATATAAAGTGCCGATCTCGGTAGCATTTGAGATATACACCAAGCGAGGTTTGGCCATGTGAGGAAAATGCCAGTTGTCGTCTAACGCACGCTCGATAGTCTCCGGAGTAAGCTTTCCATTTTTAGGCGCGACGTTGATGATTTTATGGCCGCTGGCTTCGACTGCGCCTGTCTCTCTTGTAACGATGTGACCAGAGCTAGCGGCAATAACAGCTTCGTGAGGACGGAGGCAGGCGTCGATGGAGATGGCGTTGGCAGATGTTCCACTGGGTACAAAGAAGACGCCCACGTTTTCTCGACCAAGATGACGACGGATTCTTTGGCGGGCGAGGTCGCAATATGTATCGCCTCCGTAGCCGGTTTCTTGCGTTGTGTTGCTTGCGATTAAGGCTTTGAGAAGGGTTGGATGCGCACCCTCGCTATAGTCATCCATGAAGCTGTAGCGAGGCGCTGAAGTAGGTATTTGAGACGGCATTATGATGACGAGGATGATGTGAGAGCTAGAGATTGTGATGATGGTGTTGGCACTAACTGTGACATTTCTATATAGATTGTTCCATCCCCACTCGATGATCCACAGATGCATCATGGAATGGGCAGTTAGTAAGACGAACGTTAGTCAACCCGCTCGTAGTGGGTCGTTACTCAACATTCGATGACACTTCCCGAAACTTTCCCAAACCTTGTGCGCTAATTGTGCCATATTCAAGTGTATTGAGAGGAAATCGCATCATGTGGACAGGCCATTCTTTCGCTGGTATATCGGTGAGATAACGCAACCGGCCCGGTTACAGCTCACGGCTCACGAGATTATGAAGCGGGGGACATTGAAATCGTGTTCGCCGCGTCCAGAGAAAAGTCGATGAAGCTCCTATACGTGTCGACAGTCGAGGGATCCAGTGGTTTCGGATAAGTAAGAATCTTCTGATACTTGGGCTTGAGCGGCATGCCCGTCGCCGTGAGGTCGCTAGCCTGGTCCCAGAGTTCAGGGTACTTTTCGAAGAATGCGGGGTCGATCTTGTAGTATCCCGCTCCCTTGTCCATGTTCAATTTGCCAAAGGCTGCACGTGCAAAGGCAGGCGATGAGAATAACGTCGTAATGTCCGGCGCAGGTAAAACGGCAATTGTGCTTTCGTTTTCCGATGTGCCGGACGCCATGGTGTTGATGAGATCCGTGACCCGGACGTAGACGGTGATTTGTGGGGCTCCAAGGATGAGGTCCGACATGAGAGCTTCTACCACGTACCCTGTGACAGCGTCGCAGAAAATTTGATCGATATGTGGGTTCGCGGAATGGAGCTGTATTAATCTGTCTCGAATCGATGGGAACGGGATCCAGTCAATTATCCCAGGGTGAGCATTTTCCAACTGCGCTTTGGTGGGCCGGTACCGGGGATGCAGTTTGTTAAAGGTCGCCGAGGAAGGGTAGAGTTGCCAGGCGGTGAGTTCGATGATATGGTAGAAGCGAGTTTTGGCGTACCACGCCATTACGTCGGGCCGAGTCATGCTGTTAAACATGGAAAGGACCATGAGCACCGGCTGATAAACACTGCATCATATAAGCCTTCTTTTCAGTCAAGAGGGTCATGGCACTTACCTCTGCACGGGATTATGAGCATTGGGAATGAACCCAAGCGTGTTAAGTTTGTTCTTAAGCATCCTCCGGAGTAGCTGAATATGATCCGAGAAGGGCGAATTTGTGAACGAATAATCCTTTCCCAGAACCAGGCTTGACTCCGCCGTTGCGTTGATGGCATTGAGATATGGCTGCATGCCCATTTGATACTCGTGGCTCCAGATATTTGGTATCTGAGAGTAGAAGGGGTTTGTGCCAGCAACGTTGACAACTTCCGACGTAAGACCGCTACCCGACACCGGTGCTGTATGTATATAAATATTTGCTTTGCACAAGTAACAATGGGGGTTTTGGCACTGACCTGCGATGTTGGCTGGCGCAAAAGGAGTATCAAAGTCCAGCATGGAGGGGTCAAAAGATTCCAAGTCGAGAGATGTTAGCGATGAATCTGAAACATATAGCTGTTGGCTCTGTTTTCTACCAGGATCATCGACCAACCGCAAATCCTCAGCGTCACCATCTCTCTCATCCAGATCGTCACCAGCCGCAGTGTTATCCAAGGTTTTGGATACAGAATCACTCAGCATCTGAACCGAAGCCAACATTCTCGACATCTTAGTCTGGACTTCAATCAGCTGTTTTCTCAGTATCTGATTCTCCTTCTGCAGCGCCTCCACACGCTCACTGTCCGGCCTCTGATCCGCATTCACCCTATTCCGCAACTCCCTGATACATTCCGCCTGTCTGCGCCGAAAGGCACGCTGGGAGAGCCGATTGCGGAGTTTCCTGCATCGCGGCGTTAGATGGCTGCCGAAGTGCGGGGGAAGGACTGATTTAAATACTTTCGCTCTTGCTCGCTCACGGGAGGATTCTTGTCGTCGCCCTGCGAAATGCTCGGTGAGTCCATGATGGGCTGAGATCTGGTTCTCGGTGTGTGCTCAGGTATTGTAGCTTTCATCACCGATGTTCGGGGAGTAAATGGGTCTTTTGATTGGAGCTTGGGTTGTTTGGTCATTTGGCGCGGGAGTATACGGTTAGAGGCGGCGATTTAGCCCGGGTGTGGGTATGTTCTCCGCAAAGTTGGACCCAAAGTATATTTTGATGCCTGTAAACAGCTGCCTCGAGAAGAGTATACATGTACTTTATAGGTAGTCTGAGATACAGTTCTAGAACAGTCTTATAACTTTTATAATATTCTTTTCCTAATTCGCGTCTTCTATTATGGATCATATGTGGCACACGTCAAGACTTCAGGTATTGATCTCCGTATAACCCATCATAAGCCACCAACCACTCGCTTCACAGTTTCATCCACACCCTCTACTTCGAGACCCAGAATCCCATTGGCCAAGTTCTCCTCCTTGGCATAGTTCGAGCGCAGACCATCCGTGTTCCCAAAGGCCGTCGCGCGCACGAGATTAAATCCTCCACTGAAATCACCTGCGCCCAGCTTCTCCTGAGCTTCGGCAACCTGTTGATCGGTAGACGTGGCATGCACCGTCCACTTGGCCTCGGTGGCTTTCTCGAGGGATTGCAGGATCTCATTCTGGGTAGTTTCGACGGAGTATACGTAGAGATACCGGTTGCTCGTCTCGTGAGGATGTTCCAGGACTGATACAACAGCTTGCGCAAGTTGCTTCTCATTGGTCAGGGTGAACTTTCTATTCCCGTCGTCCCAGATCGTCGCGGTGCGATTAGCGACGTCAAATCCGAGGAAGCCATTGGCAAGGCCCTGGTCATGTCAGCACGATCTTAACGCATTTACGGCTGTCTCCGTACCCAATCAAACAAAAGGCCAGTCGCGATACCAGTCCAGGTGAGTCCATCCTTTTCCTTGGACTTGAGGTACTCAACGAGATTCTTCTTCTGCTCAAAAAGTGGGAACAATCGCAGAACGGCTGGATCCTCGCTGCTGGAAGAAAACTCCGATGGCAAGAACCTTTTGACGCCGGCGCGTACGGCGGCGTCAACAATTGTTTGCTGCCGACTGAAGCCTTCGACTCCCAGTGCGGAGATGACGACATCTTGACCATTTAGTGCGCTGGCGAGATCTGTCTCGGAGAAATCCGTAGTTCTGACAGTGATGCCCTGGGGGAAAGTCGCTTTGCTTTCCTTGCGAGACAAGACTGTGATATTGAACTTGGTGGTGGATATTAATCCATCGATAATGATCTTGCCAGTGTTTCCACTGGCCTATGAACGTGTTAGTGGATCATCCTTGACGTATAGATGATGGATACTTACACCCACGATGGCGATGTTCTTGTACGACGACATGATGAAATAGTTTGCGATGGATAAGTTTGATGGATAGTTGTAAGTATGGAATGAGCTTGTATGATTGGGATAGAGAGAAAGAAATGTCCATGAAGATAAAGCCATTTATATACTGCATCTACACTTACAAGAGGCTTAAAGATCAACCAAAGCGACCTCTGACCGGGATCTTGTCTGACCAATCATGGTGCACTATGGCCCCAGAAGTCATCGATTACCAACGAAAATGGACATTTTGCTGACAGATTCTCCGCCCTCCATTCTCCGTTCTCCGTCCTCCGCTCTGACCAATCATAAGTGGGCTGATCACGGAGGTGAGAAGAGTGTCTCCGCGCCCTCCGGAATCACGGCTCTGGCATCATCATCGGCCACTCATGTAATAAAATAATCTCAGCCTCCACAAGAAAGACACAGTTTCATGACTCGCCGTGTCATTGCCCCGGGTCGCTCCTGCTTGGAATGTTGCAGACGCAAAATAAAATGCGATCGGGCTTCGCCTTGTGCTTACTGCATCAGATTGAAACTCCCATGCCAATATCCTTCATCGCGAAAACAATACGGCAGCACCAAGACGATTGCAAACAAAGGTACCGTCGGTGTTCAGCAGAATATTACCAGAAATGAATCAGATACAGCGTCAACGCCCACCACAGCACTAAGAATTAGCATCCCAGACACTTCACCAAGCACCCGTGCATTTCCATTCTCGTGTTTTCCCTTCACTTCAGACCATCTTCCCTCTCTGGCGCACTTTCAACCCAACTCCGCTTCTAAACTGTTTCTCTGGCAAACTTACATAGATGTCGTCGACCCAACCCTTAAATTGTTCCATGTCCCCACAGTCCAGAGAGAATTTATAACGGCAATCCAGGACTCCTCAGAGACTTTTACGGTCACGGAATGTCTCATGTTTGCGGTATACTACGCTGTCGTAGTTACTATGCCTGCAACGGAATGCCAAAGAGTTCTGCATCAAAACAAAACGTATCTTCTCCGACAGTAAGCTTTCCACCCTCATGTCTTGATTTACTGGCATTGATCGTCTGCTCAGATATCGCCTTGGAGTAGAGTATGCCTTGTTGAAGGCAGGATTCATTTATTCATCGAATCTCAGAGTTTTGCAAGCTTTTGTAATTTACCTGGTACATTAAGAAACACCGCCACATGGGCTTAACTAACGAATTGCTAGACCTTTGTGAGGAAAAGCGACGATGCGCCAGATATACAATCTCTCTCGAGCCTGGCTGTCGGATATGCCATGAGGATCGGCCTTCACTGTGAGGAGGCAGGGTCACAGTGTTCTCCATTCGAAGTGGAAATGCGACGCCGTCTGTGGTGGCAAGTATACGAGCTAGATGCCCGTAATGCTATGGAATGCGGAGTCGACCCTACCATTCTCGAACAGACGTTCAACACCAAAAAGCCCCGAAATATTAACGACGCTATGTTGCATCCACATGTCGATGCAGCTCCTGCGGACGATAATAGAAAGACCGAGATGACTCTTATTCTTTTTCGGATCCTGGGGACTGAGCTAACTCGCAGAACCATTTTCTCCGAGAGCTTCAATAGAAATAATGGCTATCCCTCCTTATCCGTGGAAGAACAATGCCAAAAGCTGGATGAGTTACGCGATTCTGCAGAGATGGAAAGTCTTACACGCTATTCCTCACAAATTCCTCTCGATGTTATAGCGTCCGCCACGGCGCGGCTCATTTATGCCAAGCTCAAAGTGATGGTTTGCAAGCCGCAGCCAGACCAGGGTAGGGGAAATCCCTTTAGGGAGAACTACCTGGTTCTATGTCTTGATGTTCTCCGGGAGTCTCATGCAGTGCGATGCTACAGGCCTGGCCGACCATGGTCATGGCTGTTCGAGACATGTGTTGAATGGGATGCACTGGCCTACGTTCTTCTCGACCTTTGTGTTACACCTTCTAGCGATAGCTCGAAAGCTGCTTGGACGCTTGCCAGCGAGGTCTTTGAGGAATGGAAAGGAGATCCCAACCTGGTTAGTGATCGTCGGTGGCAGCACATTGAGGCTCTCTGGGTAGAGGCAGTCTCGGCAAGAAGGGTGGCTGATACACAAATGACACTGGCCAATCATGAGACAAGCGCAAGTCATCATACACAGAATGATATGTCTCCTGAAGAAGAAGCGCTGAATCTTACAAGCCAGACGGAGTCTCGAGCCAGCAGCTCAAAGCCACGGGTAAGCTCGAACTTGGAACCCGGAAATTTCGATAACCATTACGTCGGTGAGGGTAGCCCTTCTGATACCGCAAGACCGGGCACGTCGTGTGCATGGAGTGCATCAGTATTTGAGCAGTACTGGGAGATCACAGGATCTGGATGAACACTGATGTATCCCGGCCACATCTCTGGGGTCATGTCAACCTCGTTTTGGTGTGTGAAGGAAGCTCTTTGGCGCCGTTGAACAGTCGCTGCAGGCCAGAAATCGTAATAAGAGCTTTAGTCTCATGTCAGGTTAACAAAGACTACCTTCGTCTAGCTTTGCTTGCCTGCGTACTCAGATTCCATTACCGCCTATGTGATATAGAAGGCACGGCCATGGAGGATATATATATATATATATATATTGCCCAGAATAGACTTCACGAGAAGCACTTACACGATTTGCAATTCGAAAGGAAAGAAATAACAGGTAGTAAAGTAACTGATTCAATTTGAGCAACTTAGATTTGGTATGAGGCTGGGCAGCCTCGTCATTTCCTCTTGTCCCCCTATCAGTTCTTGGATCTGAGCTCAATTGCGTCTCTCCAAAGTTCCCGCCCCCTACCTCTGCCCCTTTTCTTATTTCCCCCCAGGCGAGTCGCATCGTTAATGTGTTGCAATCCCTACAGAGCCAGGACCTCAAACTTGGGCCAGAGAGAGATCATTGAGTCCCATCCGATCTCTTTTCCGGCCCAAACAACTCAAGTTTCAAGTCCCATAAATTAAGAACTGAAGTGGAAATATCTTGCCAAAGCCTTCCCCTGCTCCTGGGTCCCGTTTTTGGTCCGGGTTTAACCTTATATTGCTTAACAAGATTGTCGAAGTCCCAAGGTTGGTCTAATGCGAAGTTGCATTGAATGAGCGAGTTCCTATCCTTCACAAAGATGGGATCTTCAAAATGATTTCTAGTCAAGAAGGGATACTGGTGGTTATAGTAGGCTTCAAAGGTAAACAGAGGATGAGAAAGATTAGTCAGCGCATACACCATGCTTTGGGTCAGTGTGTTGCTCAATCAGTTAGCCGACCTGACATTAAGTCTGAAGGTTAAGGGAACTTACCAAGGATCTGCAGATACACCAAGAGGCTCCGAAAGCAAGCCATCAAGAAATTCACCGAAGAAGAGGCTCTCGTTGCCTTAGGAAGACTGTCACCAAAGCAGTCAGTGACAAGGCAAGGGTTAAGATCAAAGGCATGCTTGTGACGGCGCTTGTGAGAGGGCCTCGATCACCTGGGCTAGTTTCTTGCACTTTGGCGATAAGACTGTTGTTGGGGACGATGGTTTATTTGCAGACAAGAGGCCATTCCACGCAATTGTGCTGTGATCATTGCTCTCCAATTCGAGACTTATCTTTCCACGCGCACTCGTCTGGTCTAAAAGACTGTTTCCGGCATGACATTGGGGGATATAGTTACAGATGACATCAAAGGACACGGGGGATCGAGTACCATGGGCACATTCTCCCCCAATCAATCGGAGCGGGTTCGCTAATTTGGCGGCGTGGGTGCACACTTGAGGTTCTTCATGATGTCTGTGCTCAATACGATGAGTGTAGGTAATAGGTAACGCAGACCATACCATATGTGTGATGTGTTTCAAGCTTTGACGTTAGTTTCGTTGGTTGAGTTGTCTTGCATTTCATTTTCTCTCTTCTGCCGCAGCCTCAAGGCAGATAATATAATTCAATTAAATCTCATACATAGTCTGAATCAAATTCGAACGATGTCTTAGAAACAATAATCTCAACCGTCCTCGAATCTGCTCATCGTTCCTAAGGGGTTGGTTGGCTTCACCTTGGCTTAAACAACGTTACTTTATATACCAGCTCTTTGTAGCATTGATCTGTAATCTATCTATAGTAGTCATGGAAGCATTATCTAAATACGATTGAACCACCCTTCGGACAGGGCTGTTCTATCTCTTTCAAACCCAGTAAAACAGGCCGTAGAATCGAAATTAAAGTCAAGCCGTTATTTAAGAGCAGTGAACAACTCCATCGTCGTGAGTGTGGCACTCCTTGGGAGCCTCCTTGGTAGCACTAGGCTTCGCGGTTTCGCTCTTAGTAGGGGTCTCCTTCTTCTCTTCCTCCTCCTCAACCTCGCCAGTGCATCCCTCACCGGGGGCAGCAATGTCGTAGGCGTAAACGTCAATGGCGAAGTACTGAAGAGTGTCGCTGTCGATGGCACTCTTTTCAGGGTCAGACTTGGCGAGGGCCAGAACATCGGCGTAGTCCTCGGCGAAGTGGTCGACGGTCTTTTCGCTGATGGTGGGGACATGAAGAACACGGTGCAGAAGGTCAGTCGCCCAGAAGGTGTTGAGCTTAGACTGGGCGACGGTGTAGCCGAGACCGCAGACTGAGTCGAGGCTGCGGCGGATCTCGAAGGAGAGAGGGCAGATGACAGTCTCAGTTGTGGCGTTGTCTCCTCGCCAGTGGCCAGCCCATTCTGTAGTAATAGTTAGTATCTGATTACCTCCATCTTCATGATTACTTACGGTCCTGGGTGGCGCAGTTCTTGTCAGGGTCATCGCAACGGAAGAGCATGCCAGACTTGTCGGCGTTCACGACGCGGTCATACCAGCCAATAGGTTGAGCAGTCGAGCCGTTGCCAAAGTACTTCTGGACAAACTCAGACTTGTGTCCATAGCGGAGGATGTGGTCCTTGGCGTGCTGAGCCAGCTGGACGGTCTCGTCCAGAGCAGTGGTCAACTGACGACGAAGAGTCGCGTTGCAAGACTGGTGGATAGGATACTCCTTGTCCCAACCATCAGCCCAGTCGTAGACGGTGTTGGTCTGCGTAGACTGGGGAGCAGACTTGGTCTGGCTGGGCTCATCCCGGCCGAAGATGGGAGTGGCAGCAGCAGCTCCAAAGAGCAGGATGGCCGCGGTGGTGGACTTGAACATCATCTTGAAGGTGGTTGGATGGAAAGACTTGTCTTTGGAGTTGTCGGTTCAAGGAGGCGATGAGTTGAGAGGCTGAGGAGGTAAGAAGGGCTTATGCAGGAGGTGTTTGGGGGGTATTTATACAGGTCTTGCCACAGATCATTGCACCCTAGTCGTCACATCCGGGTACCCAGACTGTGGGAACACCTGCCACTGCAAAGTTCAGGGCAGACGAAAATCTTTGATATTCCAGCTTTAGTCTCTAATCCCTCATCGTCAAAGGCGCGGGGGCTGGCAAAAGTGACCGGGTTTAACCATGTAGGTGGAATCACACAAACAACTCGTTGGGGCCTGGACTGAAAAGTCAATTGACGGGTTCCTCTCTGTGGCATCGTATCTCAGCAACTGACGAATCACATTGAAACAATATTTGGTAGCCTTGTAGCTAAAATTTTCTTAAACTGGTTTGCGGTCGGTGATTCTGTCCGTCTATTGTCTATCCGGGTTCGCAGTTCCCACCAAGCGGTAACTATCAGGGTATCTTGGCACCAAGCACAGCCTATCACAGGCGCAACGCCACCGATCAGGACCCCACGCTTGTGCTCACTTAAGGTAAATAATATGCTTAACTGTCGTGTCTCGGCCGTTACTTCAATGGAGTGACGTGAGGGGATATGGTTGTGGATCGTTGACCCGCCGTTGCAACCTTGTTAGACAGCCATGGCCACTAACAAACGGTCCAAGAATTGAAGCGCACCAGTGCTCCCTTACAGATGTCGAATTTTAAGCTCCTGGCTAGCGTCGGAAGGATTTGGCTCACAGCGGTGTTGAGATCTACTGCACGCAAATTGAGGCATTTACAGAAGCTCGAATCGCCTTCTGCGAGCAGGGTTTCCACTCACGACCAATGCATCCGATGCTTAACAAATGTAAAATATCGCATTTTATGCCTTCAAATTATGATCTATGGGGTTTTTGCTACATTGAGCGGCGCGTCCGGCACAGTTGATACCATATTGCATTCATGTTATTAAAACGTGATCGCTTATTGAAGTAGTGTTTGGTTCTCGACGGATCGGCGATACACTTTTATTAACATTGACCTGCGCATTCGAAGTTCATTGCACTGAAGCCCTTAAATAAAAACAGGCATTTATAGTCTTGTTATTATTGCCGGTAGAAGCCTGCTTAAAAAGGATATCGGAGGTTCAAATCTCGGTAGTACAATCTAGATAGCCATTTCTAATGCAGCAGTACTAATTTTTTGGTGAGTTCGCCACGAGCATTCACTATTTACTTTCTATGATGGAAAGATGATAGAAAGATGTAGAGGATTGAAGAAGCCAACATTCTTCGAAGCTGTCAAAATATCTGTTGACAGACCTGCGTGGCTAGTGGTACCCTTGTACAGTCCATAGCGCCGTACTTGAAGGTAGGTCGCCAGACTAGCTCTTGAGCAACTATATATGCCGTTTCAAGTACAGCCGTGGCGAGTCGCCATAGCTGAGAAGTAATATTATGTTTAGTAGTTCCTAACGGGAATACCATTCTGGTTAAGTTGCAAGGGGGGCTACAAGTGTAGGGTAAGTCTGCTACTGCGGCCTCTAAATTTGAAATGTATTAGCCATTCAGTCGGCCGATAGCTTTAACATAGAAACTAATAAGCATGGAAGTTGCAATATAATATCTATTGTGTGGAGAGTATGGTATTGTCTTCCCTTTCGGGCTTATCCTGACATCGAGAATAAAGAAGTACTCGAGATGTATTGCTAAGACCGCGAAACCAGTTGACCCCTAGAAACAAGGCTCTCATCACAGAGGTAACGAGACTAGAGTATACACAGCTTGTGACAAAACGCATCGTAAACTCTCCGATTTAGTGCTTAAATTAACAAAGTCGAAAAGTGTCCACGCCATTTCCATCATATCTATGTGATATATATCTACTTACACAGTGCTTGATGTCGCTACTCTTGAAGCTGGATATCTAATTGGAATCTGCGTTGGAAAGTTTTATCATCACTTTGAATACAAGAATCATTGCATTTGGGGGGGGTATGCTTTAGTCGCATAGTCGATATGCCCAACTTATCGAAATCTCTTAGTACTGAGATACTGGCCAAACACAAAATGTATCACAGAGCTTACTTACACCTTATATATATCAGTAGATCTCAGTTTCAGTGTGTGGTCAAAACCTCAGACGGGTAATCTGCACACCTGGCTATAGCTGTCCTGATCTATGAAAAGTATTATGTTATCAGCTAACTTGCGGCGATTATATGGAAGAGAACGAAAAATACAGATTTGATGGGTACTTAGCGCTTACCCAAAAACTTGGTCATCATGATTGCCCATCATCTATTGGTCAGATCACAGGAACTTGCAGCACATCTTGAATCCCGCTTACTGAGGGGCCGCCTGAACAACAAGGATCACGGACGAACCAATTCAGGCCAGTTTTTAGTCAGCGAGGGGAACGAAATCAAAATTATTTTACTACTCACAAAGATAACTTTGCATACCACAGTACTCAACAAGTTCTTGGCCATCAGACATCTGAAGCCACGTCTGAGAGAGAACAGTACTGGTCACTATGGTCATCTCTTATCTAACCCTTGTCTGGGCTGCTGTCTTGGTGGCGTTAGGCATCTTACTCCACTCTATCATCCGAATCCTGCTCCGTCCGGTCTTCTCCCATTTGCGACATCTACCCGGTCCCAAGGTGAGCTCAAACTAACTAACACATCAACTGCAAGCCCGTCTACAGTGTCTATCTATTTTACTAAATCAACCATTCTGACAAGGATCATCAATTCCTCGTCGGGCACGCTGTGCAGATCCTCCGCGGCGCAGGACCAAACGAACTCTACTTACAGTGGATGCGCCGCTGGCCAGATGCGCCCTTTATACGATGTCTCTCCTGGCTCAACTCAGAAGTCCTCCTTGTCAATAATTTAGACGCATGTCGGGAGGTATTGCAAAAGAATGCCTATCTGTTCGCCAAGCCGGCTTTCTTTCACACCCTTGTAGGAGAGTTCCTCGGCGTTGGACTTCTATTCAGTGTCGGCGATCAACATAAGAGATTGAGACGCATTACCGCAGGTGAGGTTGTGGTTTGAAGATGAGGAGTTTATTCTGACTTTCAAGGACCTTTGTCTCGTCCTAGCATACGGAAGCTGTTCCCTACCTTTCTCAACTACTCTGGAAAGCTCAACCGTGAAATTGAGGATGCTATGAAACAGAGCAAAAATGGAGTTTTTGAAGGTATTTCTCACCAAGAGCGCTGTGGATTCCTTCGCAACTGACATGCGCATTCAGTTGAAGAGGTTCTTACAAGAGTAACACTCGACATAATCGGCGTCTCATTACTCGGCAAAGAACTGCGCGACTTTCGATCACAATCCTCGCCTTTATCTTTCGAACAATGCTACAACGGTATCCTAGCACAGCCACTCGCCGGTCAAATAATCAGCTTCATCAACCCGTTTATCCCACTTCGATGGCTTCCAGTGTCGGCAAACCTGAACTTCATCCAAGCCAAATCTGCTTTGAAAACCATGATGACGGAGCTAATCGATCAACGTACATCAGAGGTGACCGCTGCGAAAGAGCACGATGCACAAGATGGTCTCTCGGATGATATGCTGACTAGGATGATCGAGGCTAGTGCTGCGGAAGAGCAAAAGTTGTCAAAACAGGAACTAATCGACATTGTAAGTTACCAACTCAACTCTTTGCTGTGCTAGACTAACAATGCTCCGAGACCATGCAAGTAATCGCTGCAGGGCACGAAACAACAGCCAGTGCTCTCCTTTGGACAATATATGCACTCTCCAACGCCCCTGCTGTGCAAAGCCGGTTGAGGGACGAGATTCTCGCGCTGGAACCTAATATTATCTCGGCAAAGACAATAGACGAGCTGCCCTATCTAGACAACGTCATCCGAGAAGCTCTTCGCGTCTACTCACCTACACTGATAGTCCCATGGGAGTCACTAGAGGACATGACCATCGCTGGCGTACAAATCCCAAAGGGAACAACAGTGCAGATGGTACCGGCCATGATCCAGCTCAACCCGGAGATCTGGGGTGCCGATGCGGAGGTCTTCAAGCCCGAGCGATGGGATGGTGAAGCTGTGAGCCCGTTTGCTATGGAAACCTTCTCAAATGGTCCTCGGATGTGCCCTGGAAAGGCGCTGGCTTTGTTAAACATGAAGGTTTTGCTGGTAGGAATGATCAGGGAGTTCAAGTTTGAGATTCAAGAGGATCAGGACTTGGAGTTCAGAAATCCAAGCTTGACGCTCAAGTCCAAGGCTTCACTTCGGTTCAAAGTTGATCGAGTATGAGGAATTTGTGTATGAGGGATACTATACGGGGGCAGTGCACACAGACTGGAGTTTAGAAGTTGAATGGTATATATAACGCGTACTGATAATATGATTCTTTGAGGACTTCCCGTGAACCTTACCGCGCATATATGTGGTCACGCGACCATGGGAAGTGGTTTCATTCATAACTGTCACTGCCTCCATCTCAGAACTCGTCTTACCTAGATAAATTGCGAACAACAACACCCATTGTAGTTCGTATTTTCTGCGAGAATTATTTCCCAATCTGGTCTTGTTTGTTTGTTGTTTCCATCAGCGCTATATCAACTCGGTGCCATTTTTCTCCAATGACTTGCCGAACATCAATAAGCTCCCTCGTTGGCGCTAGCAAAAACTTGTTGCTATAATTAGAACCGTGAACTGATATATCAGTCGCACAGCCCAGAAAGCTCGTTCTAGTCAAGGATCTCAAACAGCCTAACATCAAGTGAGGATAAATAATCGAGCCCCATCTGCGGGAGACCCTGGCCTAACGAAACTTGGCGAAGGCTTATGTGAAAGGTCGAGTCGTTACTGGTTACAATCTGACCGCTAGTCACAAGTCCCTTGGTGCCATCAGCACTAAGCTTTCAGCTGGAAGGCTCGAATCATGGAACCATTTTGGGAAGCTTCATTTTGTTTAATATTGGGAGTATAATACCTGGGTAAGACTTCGCTATGGTCATTTCATGCTTTTCGATTCATTGTCTACCTCGTTACGTTTGCTGTGTAATTAATTGTTTTTCTTTTCCAATTGTCTCACAATAATCATCAAAATGTCAGACGCCGGCGGGGACATCCATCCGCAATCCAAGCCATATCCCCAGGCTCATATCCGACAAGATCACTCAGCCGCAGGAAGCTCTTCAGATCACCATGACCGCGCACCATCCCCCACCCTCAACACCGAGACCCCTCACGCACATACCAACCTTGACGATAGTAACTACTTCAGTGGCCCTCGAGATCTTCAGCGACACTCGAAATGGCCACTTATCCTCCAGCTGCACGGCTCCATCATGCCATCTTTGATCATCCCGCTCTTCCTAGTGGCCTGCTGGTCTACTGCAATCACCACTCTCTCAAAACTGGTCTATCACAAACTAAGCGTCAACTCTGTCCTGCTCACCATCCTCGGTTTTGTCGTCGGTCTGAGTCTGTCCTTCCGGTCGTCGACAGCTTATGAACGCTACGCTGAGGGCCGTCGCTACTGGGGAGCATTGGCCACTGCGTCTCAGACTCTCGGCCGCATAATCTGGATCCATGCCTCTGAGACCGGCGCCGATGGGCAGGACCCTCGCGAAGTGCTTGTCAAGAAACTGGCAGCCTTGAAGCTCATCGCTGGCTTCGCTGTTGCTCTCAAGCACACTCTTCGCTTTGAACACTGCGCCAGTCAGCCTGATATGCAGCAGTATATCGCACATCTTGACACATTCGCTGGAAGAACTACCAGCGTACCCAAAAGACGATCTACAAATCTCAACAAGATCGCTGGTGAGTATCTCGGTTTGTCATTTGCTCAGAGTGACCCAAGAAAGCACATCAAGAGAGCTGAGGAGCATCAGGGGAACCTCCCTCTTGAAATTCTCAATCATTTAGCAATTGCCATTGACACACTTGTCGCCAACAAGCAATTGCCCTTACCTATTCATCAAACTGTCGCGTACAACCATATCACCACGCTAAATGATGTGGCCGTGGGCTGCGACCGTGTCCTCAACACACCCCTTCCCATCGCATACACCATCGCCATCAGCCAGATTACCTTTGTCTATGTCATTCTGCTGCCATTCCAATTGACCGGCCCGCTTGGCTGGATCGCCATCCCCGCCACCATCACAGCAGCGTACATAATTTTTGGGTTGCTCTTCATTGGTCAAGAGATCGAGAATCCCTTTGGTCGCGATGTCAACGACTTGCCTCTTGAAGTTTTCTGCGATCAAATTGCCACGGACCTGGACATCACGGCGTCTTTTGACCGACGTGGGGGTGATAGCTTTCTCTTGGGAGGAGCACCGTTGTACCCTGTCAGTAATGTTCGGGGTGGTGCGTGGATGGATCACAGCGAAGAGAAACTCCGGGAAAGTATCAAGACGAAACCCCATGTTCTTTTCGATTGGAGGCGTCGGAGTGGTGCGAGGCCATCTGTTCGGGGGGATGTCATTAAAGTGGAAAACGGAAATATGGTGTGAGGCTGTGGGATGTCCAGACTATCTGTATACCTACGTTGCAGGAAGGCTATTTTGACTTCAAAGATTGTACGACGTTTGAGTTGATCGATCAGGGATCCAAACAACCTATTTGGTTCTCGGATTATTGTCTTTCCGGGCCATTGATTTTGAGAGTGTGCAAATAAAAACAGATATACCATCCAATGCGAAAGTTTCTGAGGCAGATCGAGGTAGAAAAGGTCACTAGTCTGTTTGGTGGATCAAAGGCGTTCTTTTCCAAATATTCTCAGTACGGGTTTTTAACATAGCTTGTGCCAGTAGGTAGTGGATGGCGAGATAGCTTGCTCCCCAACGGGTTGGCATAATATTTTTTTATCTCAAATTCATGACTTTTCGCTTCCAGATGCACGCCCGCAGTACTAAACAATCTCTGGCGAGAGTTGCGATGGTGAAAAACTTTTATATGATGGATTACTGAAAAACGAACCTACCCTAGAACTTCACTTTAATCTTATGTAACCAAAGACGATAAACTTCTGTTATCAACCAATTGGATCAGTGTGCGGAAGGCACCGCTGCTTGTCCATATCAGGTTGCAAGTGTGTGTAATGCTCACGCGAGGTCAATCATGACCCCTCACTTTGTACCGGATGGTTAGTGTAAGCGGACATTTTTGCGAACCTATGACGTATTTGAGTTGGGGTTCAATGCAAGTGGCCTGTGGGCGGGCAAACAAATATGTTTATTCCCGGCAACGCAGTCTGGTCTTGGCAAGACTTCCTGTTAAGCTGCCTACTTGGAATATCCAGGTGCTCATCTTTTCACCTGAAATTTTATTGTCTGGAGCTTCTCACCACAGCCAAGTGAGCTTCTATCTCACAGCCATAAGCTTGAGTTTAAGGTTGGAAGTGACAAAGTCGGATACGACTTCAATCCAGACAGTCTCACGCTTGCATTGAGATGATACTGTACTGTAGCAGTTCCAATAATATCGCATGATACACATATCCGAAGTGTTGTTTGTCTTATTCCGGTGACGGCATTGAAGTCATTATGTTAGTAATAAAGTTAGGATCGATCAGTGGTACGGCTGGGATAAAGATCATCGCCAATAAAGATGACTGGAAGGTGTGCAGTAATAAGCCAGGCCAATTAAATGAGGATGAAAGGTCGATGTCAGATGACAGGCGAGATTAACGCCCGTTGCTCAGCACACTAGAGTTTCTTTGTTAATTGCGAATCAGCCGATCAACCACATGTTGGATTCCTTCCCTCTCTTCCTCTGAAACTCAAGTCAGAATATAGTCAAGTCACCAATGACTTCGAGCACAGACTCCATCAGAAAAGGAACTGCAAATTCTCGGAACCGAAGCAATCACATGAGCAGCGAGAACAACCCGCTTGTTCCGCAGCTTTTTAGGCACCCTTATTCCAATGTCGCACCTAAAACTCAAACGGGAACAAAGTGGGCGTCCATGATGGTCTCATTCCCGCGACAATTGGAGAAGCTGTAGGATCGTGATTGGCTGTTGTTATCGAGGTAGCCTTTGACGGTCTAGTGTATGTATGTGCATCAACAGTGTAACGTCGAAACACCAAGTTTTTGGTGGATGAATTCAAGGTGCAACTGCAGATCCTCCACCTGAGGTTCTGTTGAGCAACACCCCTCGACAGTTGAGGCATATTCTCGCAATATATTGCAGTTTTGTCATTCTCGAACCATCAAAACAATAGCCACAGTCCAAAACAGCGACAAAGGATGCAAGTTAAGCAAAAGCTACAGGAACGCTACTGTATCGTTAAACGGATGCCTGCGGTAGCACCAGATCCCCTCACCCAGTCTACTCTTCGTAGCCAGTAAACACCAAGGAAATACTGATGCCTTGGCGAAAGCTCCACTACGTCATTCTGTGCCGCTTAGCCGATGACGTTTAGGCAGCCGAATTAATCGGTACGTACTTATGCTTGTTCCCCCGGACCCCAAATATTTCGAGGTGTTTAGTGGCTTTCGCTGGTGCGGGTTGAGGAGAGGGGATTTGTTATTGGTTTGAGTGGAGGGGAGCTTCTCCAATTTTCGATCAATCTGGATGAAACGAGGATCTTTATGGGGAAAAATGGAGCGCGGAGATTAGACTAACAGAGTCAATTGTCTTGGGCGTTGCCGTTGATACTGGCAACTCAATACCAGTTGAGCATTGTTTCTATGACCAATGAACTTTCTTCACAATGGCCCTTCTATTGTGAGATTAATCAGTTGTGAAGGAAAAGTCCCTCCCAAAATCAATGGCGATCTCTGCGTGTGACACTCGACCTTTACTCAAAACCTCTGTCCAACCCTCAGTGTAACCCCATACCCAATCCAAATAAGAGGAAAAAAGCAAAAGACCCCTGGTAAAGCCCGTACTCAAAGCATAACCTTAAGTTCCCACATTTCTCTGTGCATCCCCCATTAAACTGGTGGTCAGAAAACCCGCGCGCTAGAGTATGTGTGGATACGCTTAAACAAACAAACCAACCCAACCCATCCCTCCAAGCTACCTTAGCATGGGGGATGAGCCGTGGATGAGACAACCTCCGCTGATCTTGACCAAAACCCAATGCCAATTCTTCCCCAGACCAAGGCGGGGGACCCGAGCACCCAAGTCTGGGGTTCATTTGCAAAAAGATCTTCTCCCCAGGTATTTAATCTACCCGCTGATCTGCCCTTCCTTTTTTGTTTTCTTGGCTTTATCATCACTCCAAACCAACATCGCATCTTTTATCATATCACCCTCTTCAACCCACAATGGATAACAAGGAATTGGGCCCTGACGTCCCTCAGGCGTCTCACAATGAGAAAGATGCTCTTGGAACTACTCACGAGAACGGCGGTCCGCGTCGTGGATCTACTGCTCTCAATATCGTGGAGAACCCACTCAAGGTAAGCTTGGCGATCTCTTGGCTCTTGGCCTCTTGGCCTCTTGGCCGTGGGGAAGACATCTCTTGGCTCTGTCGCCTAACGTCTTGGCAATCATGTATCCCTGCCCACCTTCACCAATTGTCAATTGAACTATTCTGCAATTAAGATATTTGAATCTGACAACTTCCCGCACAGCGTGTAACTCCCGAAAAAGCCGTCCACGATGCGCGCGTCTTCGCAGAAAACCACGGCATGTCCGAGCACGCCGAACTGTTCGGTCGCGCAGCCCTCGTCGCTCGTGACTCGGACAAATTCAACATGGTCAAGGAGCTCACCGAGGGCGAGCGCCAGGCCCTTGAGTACGAGAGAGATCACAAGTGGCATGGCCCCAAGATGCTCTGGTACTCCATCTCGCTGTGTGCCATCGGAGCCGCGACCCAGGGATGGGATCAGACTGGTTCCAACGGCGCTAATCTCTCCTTTCCTGAAGAATTTGGCCTTCATGAGGATACAAGTGTTCGCGATCAGTGGATTGTTGGTCTCGTCAACTCAATCATTTTCTTAACTGCCGGTCTCATGTACGTCATCGTTGCATCCCAATTGCGATATCTGCTAACAGTTACAGTGGCGCATTTATCGTTGATCCTCTTAACCATTACCTAGGCCGTCGTGGTGAAATCTTCGTTACCGCCTGCTGTCTCACCGCCACCCCCATCGCCTCCGGATTCACACACTCATGGCAAGCGCTCTTCGCCGTGCGCTTCGTAATGGGCATCGGAATCGGCGCCAAAAACGCCACTGTCCCAATCTATTCAGCTGAGATGGCACCCGCCCGAATCCGTGGCGCCCTGGTCATGTTCTGGCAGCTCTGGGTCGTCGTCGGCATCTTCCTCGGCTTCTGCGCCAACGTCATCGTCAAAGACACAGGCAAGATCGCATGGCGGCTGCAGCTCGGCTCGGCCTTCATCCCATCCTTCCTTCTCGGCATCGGTATCTTTTTCTGCCCCGAGTCGCCACGTTGGTTGATGAAGCACGGTAAGCATGCCAAGGGTTTCCAGTCCATGCAGCGTCTGCGTGCGCACGATATCATCGCCGCGAGGGACTTTTACTACTCGTGGATCATCTACGAGGAGGAGCTGGCTGTTGCTAGTGGTGCTGGGTATTTCCAACGTTTGTGGGACTGCTTTGCGGTGCCTCGCATCAGACGTGCCAACTATGGTGCTTCCACGGTTATGATTGCTCAACAGATGTGTGGTATCAACAGTATGTTACATGTCTCTGCCCATGCATGTGCTGTACTAACAATATTTAGTCATTTCTTTCTACAGCTCTACTATATTCGTCAACGCTGGTTACTCACAAGTCGAGGCCTTATATGCCTCACTCGGATACGGTGCCATTCAGGTCGTTGCTACCATCCCCACACTGTTCTTGATCGACACCAAAGGAAGACGAACTCTGTGTCTCATTGTAAGTTGCTAAGCCTGTAAACTCTGTATCGATATTAACCATCTGCAGACTTTCCCCTTTATGTGTGTCTTCCTGCTAGCCGCCGGCTTGTCGCTCCTCAATCACAGCGGTAGCCGCGGTGCACAGATTGGACCCGTCGTTTTGTACGTTAATAATGGGTTGCCTTCTTTATCCTCTAGCTAACAATCCAGGTTTGTCTACCTCTTTACCATCGCCTACTCCCTAGGTGAAGGACCAGTCGCTTTCCAATACTCTGCCGAAGTGTTTCCCACCATTCAGCGTGAGCAGGGTATGGCATGGGCTGTCTGCATTAACAACACCTTTGGTAAGTCCCTATGTTTCAACAGTACAAGGACACTATTAACACAAAATCTGCAGCTGGTATCCTCGGTCTGACATTCCCTCGAATGACCAAGGCCATGTCCCCTACCGGAGCGTGTAAGCTTGTCCCGTCCTTGCCAAAGCTGATGCATCATCTAACAATATCATAGTTGGCTTCTACGCTGGTCTTAACCTCATTGCCTGGGCTATGATATTCATGTTCGTTCGTGAGACCAAGCAGCTCACATTGGAAGAATTGGATCGTAAGTAATATCCTCTGCTCTGCCGAATCATCCCTAACGCATAATACAGAGGTATTCTCCGTCCCGACATCTCAGTTCATCTCGTACGAGACAAAGGTCTGGCTTCCGTACTTCATCAAGCGACACATCCTTCGCAAGAAGATTGCCAAGCCCCCGGCCATCATTGAGCGAGGCGAGAAGACCTTTGACTCTGCTTGAGGTGATAATGAAGGATGGTTAAGGTGGCACTGTGAGATCTAGGGATCTTTACAGCGCTCTTGGGGAAATGACTGGGTCAGGTTAGGTCTTGCCGGATCAAAAACAATTCTTGACGGATTTTGTGATATATCCATTAGTTGCTCATGGTGTAAATACCCGTTGTTATATACCCTTGTTATGATTATCATTTAAATTTGACCTCCGCTGTTTGAACTGACTTCTATGAAGCGGATGTTGAATAAGTAACAGCTCTTCAATATTTTTGATTGATCAGATACTTTCGTCGGCTCCTCGGGTAACTAGTCAACACTTCCAGTCAAGCTACAGCAGATTCGATTAACATTCTGTAAAGGCCTCGCCTTGTCACGGCACAAGTATAGATAAGCCTAAGTAGTAAATTAAATTGCATTGTAAACACAAACTTGAGGTCTTGATCATATTGTAAATGTTACATACTTCAAAAGCGCAATCGATTAAGTAATCCCGAAACTATAAACATGACCCCTTAATAAACATACACAAACTCGTCATTCTTGGAGTCGGTTAAATCCAAGAATGCGTTCTGGCCCAACTGGCCATCATCCCCATCGTCTTGTGCATTTGCTACATAACGATGTTCCATGCTGAGATCTCGAATCTTAGCAGGCTTGCCATTCTTGACACGCTTGCGCTCCTGCAGCTTATTCAAGAACATCAAATTGACCAATTGCAAGAGAATCACACCAATCAAAGCTCCAGTAATTCCCATGGTCTTGGTCAGACCAGGCTTATAGGTAGGCGCATCCTTGGAGCTGAACAGTAGTGGACCAATGATGTTTCCGCCCGAAACGCCAATGTTGTACAAGGACATGATGACCGACTTCTTGGTGGTGCCGGCAATGTTGGAGATCATCCATGAGACGATGAGTGGGTTGCCGCCAAAAAGAAACGCGAGCATGTAGTATGCGGCGAGAAGAGGCGCTGTGTTGTCGCGCCCGAGTTGGTGAAGCATTACAGCGCCTGCAAGAACGGGCAGCATAACACCGATAAGGAAGACTGATTTGACACGGTATCGGTGCGCAAGGTAGGAGGCTGGGAAAATGACGAGAAGCTGTACAGCACCAAACGGGATGTTGAGCAGCGACGTGACACCCTTATCGAAGCCAAAGCCACCGACAATGATAGGTCCAAAGGTGTTGGTCACAGCGGCGGTCACGTTGAGACACAGAGCCATGCCAATAAACAACCATGTCTTGGGCTCAATCAGCGCCTCTAACGCCTGAGCCCACATGAAGTTTCGACTTCCAGTTCCAGTCTGGTTGGCGCGGAGTCGTTCGATAGTCTGCAGCTTCTCATGCTCTGTCAAGAAGCGCGCAGAGACGATGTCGTTGTCAAGCACGAAGTAGACCACAGGGGCTGTAAGCACGGTGATAAGGCCTGCGAAAAGAAACAGGATGCGCCACGATGCAAGCGAGCCGTTGATCTGGCCGAGGCCAAACGACAGCGCGGCAGCGAACATGTTAGCGGCTCCGTTGGTGCCGTACCAACAGGCCACGCGCATAGGTTGCTCAGCACGCCTGTACCACTGCGACGTGATGACGGAGAAGAGCGGGAGACAAGCTGCTTCGAACAAACCAAGCAGGAAACGAGTGGCCAGAAGACCCTGGTAGTTGGTACATGCTGCCATGCAGGTCTGAGCGATTCCCCAGCCTAAAACGAGACTGGCCATGAAGATGCGATGGGGAATCTTGACCATAAGCCAGGAGGAGAAGGGCAGCCAGACGAGCTGGGCGATGGGGGCCATGGAGCTAACCATGGAGTATTCATTGCCGCTGAGGTTAGTATCCTCGCGCATGCCCCAGACGGCGCCGTAGCCGAGGACGGATTTGTCGAGGATCTGGAGGAAGTAGACCCAGACGAGGATAGAGAGGACGTGTTTATCTGTCTTGCGACGAAGGCGTTTGTTCTGATGAGAGTTTAGCTGCGAGTGTTTGATGCAGTGATAATGAAACTTACGTCCTCTTCGGTGACCTCAATGTGCTGTGCACCTATCATTTGAGCAGCGCGGTCGACATGGCTGGGTTCGAGGTTTGGCTTTGTAATCTGAGACTCGACGTCTTCTGCGTGCTGCTGAGAAGGCGCCTCATCATCCTTTGCAATGCGAGACATGATGGTGAGACCGAAATAGAAGATGGATTGATGAGAAAGTCTCAATGTCGAAACAGCGGATGTCTTGCCTACTTATTCACTTTCTTGAAGTGAGTAAATGGGTGTGTGATCAACTGAGGGGAAAGGTCTCCCGAGTTCCCTGCATAGAGTTCTGAAAGCCTGCACCGGGAGATGATCAAGAAGCCCCCACGCGGTAACAAAAAAAGAGGAGTAAAACGTCTGGGGGGATCTAAACAAGAATCTGGGGATGAGTGGACCAAGATATGCCCAAGTTGCGGGGTAACAGCGATAATGTCACTAGAGCGGTCAATGCCAATCTCCCCGTTCTGTTGAAGATCGTTACTTTGAAAGGAACACGTTTTCCATGGAATGGCGAGTCATGCCCAATTGCAACGCTGATCATACGTAGAGAAGAACCTGGGCATCACGGGCGGTTCCTGTATACCGTTGCCTACTTAGGCTTAGACCCGACGTCATTGGGCTCTCAACAGCTGAGTTTGTGGGGGCTTTGAATCTAGCGGAATTGACGGAAGACTACCGCGGTGAGGAGAAGGAGGGCGACTGTCGACCTGAAGCTGGAGAAAATGGAGACTTTTCGTGGGGGGTTCTTGGCTATTATGTATCATGCACTGATAGTAAAGCCGAGGCTGGAACTCTTCTCGGTTCACCGGCTGCGTAATACATGACATCTATCTTGTTCAAAGTATTAAATCATACGATTCATCATTCCCTTCGTTGCAGTTCCTACAGGCGATTAAGCAATTCTTGAACTGTTGAGTGGCAGACAACAAACAAATTGTCTGAAACAATGCTTTGAGGATGTTATTCCTATCAGATATTGGTATCGCGTGGGGGTTTCCCATTATGACTATCCTGCGCTGTCCTTTGCCTATTCTTCTTTTAGTATACTCTGAAATCAGTGCAACTTCGCACACTGTCTTAGATTTACAGTGGCCATACACGTCGTTATTAACCTATTTCTGGCGTTTGAATTGCTCTCGTCCTTAGGTTCAATAATCCCTACAATGACTCTCGGACCATCCAGCAATAATACCTTGTTCCGCGAGCAGCAATCAATTTCCCTTCCCTGCGGGCCTCTACATCTCCATCGTGGCATTATTCTTACCAGACGACTGCATCGATATCCATACAACAAAACTTCACATCCAACGATTGATCAAGGCTGGCATCGCTGGTATAGTCTCCCACAGCTTCAAGGGACAAGCTGTGCATCTTGATCCAGGATAGAGAAACTTACTAATAAACCGGGTTACTCTAGATGCCATGATAAAAACGGGGACGGACAATCTGACGCTCATCGATGGTTACGGTGCTGACCTAACATGCAGAACAATCCTACTCCGCTGTGAAGCTGATGATCCAGGCGGTAATTTTACTCTTGTTCTCACGTCTTATTACTATCAAGACCTTCTTAATACCAAACACATCATTCGATATTTTGCGGTCAGATGGGCTTCCAGCACTTGTTTAGTTGGAGAGAAGTTTGGAGAAATGATTATCCCAATGCCGTTAATATCTTAACGATTTTGTTTATCACATTTGATAACCAAATCATATGGAAGCCATAAATGGATATTAACTATTAGAAATTATTGAATGACCTTATTCAATACCCTGGCGTTATAGATCAAGGTTGCACAGATAAAACAGCAGTTTCCTTTCACACATTAGGGCATTATATACCAAACTCTCAAACACGCTTTCACTTCAAGGACACAGTAGCTGATCTTATGCTTTGACTTTGGAATAAGGATAAAACACAAGCAATTATCCTTGCAAGTTTGGCTGTTACAAAACGGCAAAGTTATAACTTTCCAGTTCTTGTCTAGGGTCCAACATACAATGTTCTAGATTCGAAACTAGCGTTTTTAGCGTATCATTTTGTTGGGTATCCATACCTCCCTCATTGACCTCTAAATTGAGGATGCCCCTTGACCTGCCCATCTGACAGTAACACTTGGACCCCCACGCTCCAGAGTTCGTGGCTGGTCTTACTCCTCGTCAAGTTTCTCATTTCATACAGCAGGAATGCCTTCTTCCGCCAAGAACAAATTGCCAGACTTGACCCCCACGTGTCTTACCAAGCTTTTCCCCGCGTTTAATGTCCGGTTTGCATGACAGTCATCGTCAAGCTAGTGACGCTTCCCCGCAAACCAACTCGAAGACCTGCAGCAGCGGGCAGAAAGCCGATAAATGGCGTTGCCGAGGGCTGACGTGGGGGTTATAGCTTGGCCATCGATCTCATGGACCTGGGAATTGACTCCTACTGCATTTCTTCGAGTCATGACCATCGGGTTCTAATTTTTAACACCTTATCTACACCATGTAAACTTGGGTTGGACGCGAGACCATACCATCGAATGCAAACCATTTTTATTTCCAGTACAACCTCTAATTCTTTGTAGCGATGGCTAACTATCTGGATGCCCTCTTTTCTTTGAAAGGCCGCAAGGCTGTAGTTACCGGTGGGACTAGGGGAATTGGTCAAGCTATGGCATTGTCCCTTGCAGAGGCTGGTGCTGAGATCATCCTCATCCAAGTAAGACCACAACACTGTTACAAACCACCCTCCCTCACTAACCTCGAAATAGAGGGACGAGACGAATCTCGAGACTAAATCATTGATCAAGAAACTTGGTCGACAGGCGATCGTGTATACAACAGATCTGAGCAGCCAAGAGCAAGTCGAAAGCTTGAGCAAGCGTATCTTAGATGATGGTCACGACGTCAGTATCTTGGTTACCTGCGCTGGAATCCAACGACGACACCCGGCTCATCAATTCCCCATGAGTGACTGGGACGAGGTTCTTCAAGTCAATCTCCGAACAGTTTGGACATTATGTCGGGACTTTGGCGCATACATGCTGTCCAGAACACCTGATCCTCAGAATGGTCATCGCGGAAGTATCATAAACGTGGCTTCGCTTGTTAGCTTCCAGGGAGGTCTCACTGTTCCCGCATATGCAGCGGCCAAAGGCGGAATTGCGCAGCTCACGAAAGCGTTGAGTAACGAGTGGTCTAGCCAGGGAGTTAACGTGAACGCTGTGGCTCCGGGGTATGTGGCGACGGACATGAATGAGGCACTGATCAACGACCCCAAGAGGGCAGAGAGTATCTTGTCGAGAATTCCGGCCGGGAGATGGGGAGTTCCAGATGATTTCAAGGGTGTTACTATCTTTCTAGCTGGAAGGGGCAGTCTGTATGTTTCTGGCGAGCTCGTTACTGTTGATGGTGGGTGGATGGGTCGATAGCGAATTCTGCAATGATAATAGAATGAGACGTGTACCGAGTTGGAGTTTCACGTTCCAGGTTGCTGTTCAAACTTCGCCTTGAAGGACATTCGCGGCCCGAAACGGGTGTATGAGATATCCAATGCATACAACTAACCATATCTATTATACAAATAAGAATTAGAGAAAGTCTCACTAGGGTTGACCGGTTTGAAACAGCCGCTGATATCTCCTGGATTGTGGATTCTCTGGATGATCCTATGCGTGACGAGTGTTTTTATCTCAGAGTTCGATTCTATTCCTCAATGCCCTGGTCGAAGAAAGGTTTGATGGTTGAAGTTGCACACACAGCTGCTAAGAAATTGGCAGGTAAGCTGTGAATACTAGCACGGCCACTATAGTCATAAGGGTTATAAAAGCGTTATAAGGACTAGATAACACCGTTGGACACTTAGTAGCCTGCTGCTGTATTGGCCGAGGCATTTATAGGGGTGGTGTCTTCGGACACCTTTGAGTGTGCCTTCTAAAAGTGCCCGAGTTAACTCTACGCAGTATTTGATACGTGATTAGAAGATACAAAATGATACGAGCCGCACCGGGAATTTTGCTTACATTAAAGAAGAAAAAGATCGACACTACTAAGTTTGTTCTAATAATGCAAAGTTGTTGATACTTGTGGTACGTGTTATTCTATCGAAAGTCACAACGGCAAGCTAGTCGGAAGTTATGATTTAATATAATCTAGAAAAGTCAATAAACCCTCAGACCCCGTCGGCACTTTCTGTGAAACTCCAGGCTGTCTCGGTAATTGTTTAGACTTTCGGACCCCATTCCGCATGCTCCAGCCATTCGCAGAACACGGCAGCCATGATAATAAATATATTAGGTAGAGATCAGGCCATGCAGCATTCATACAATACAGTATAACCACATCATGGCGTAGTAGTTGTACAGTTGGGCTCTGATATACTTGGTCACAGCCTGAGTGTAAACCTTAAATAGTAAGAGCCCGCTGGGATATTATCAGTGTGCACGGCCCTTGAATAGGGTGTTTCGTATGGAGTAGTCATCTTTGCAAAGGGTTGCTTCCTGAGCGTTTATCTAGAATGCCGAGGTGTTTCTCTCTTTATCAACTCGCAAGCACGTGTAATACGTTATTCCTTGTCTATAAATATCCTTTGCTGCTGTTCCAACTGAGGAAATTCTCTTTTCTCGTGCCAAACATCACCTTCATTATACTTTGACACTTCAACATTCATTCACTTCAACACCTGCAGCACAACGATTATTACCAAGATGCAGTATAAGCTGTACGCTGCTGCTCTTGTCGTAGCAGCCATCTCCGATGTCTGTGCATATCCAATTGTAAGTTGAAACTCCGAGTGCAAGACATGAGCCTGACATTTTTCAGTTGGACCGCACCAATCAGCTGCAGAGAGACCAGCAACAACAAAGAGTCAGGGATCTTCCTGACGCAGCTACCACAGCTTTGGAGATTCCGCTTGTCCCAGATGCTAAGCTAGTTCAAGACTCGTTGAACTTACCGGAAGATTCAATCCTTCCTCGACAGGTCGGCGGAGCAGGAGGCTCTGCTCCTGGTGGCTCT
>ONZP01000549.1:0-31160 GCA_900312805.1 Fusarium torulosum
GTCATGTAAGGTGCTGGCTTAAGAAGCAAGGAAAGACAAAAGGGCGTGCGGTTGCGTGGTGGTTGGGTTTCTGTCCCGAATGCGATCAGATAGAGCGCGGTAAAGAAACATTTTCCCCCTCCTCCCCCAACACTTCTTATTTCCTTTTTCTTCCCGACAAAAATTTGCTCGGGGGAAACGGGGGAGGGCGAAACAGGGGGGGATGTTCTTTTTATCTACTACTTTTAAAGTCGCTGGATTGGCACAAGGCTCTTGCATTTCGGTTGCGGCGTGTAAGGATGATTCACATACCAGGCATTCACATCAAGGACAAAACAAAAGTCACTTCAAACGATTTCCCCCTGGGCGTTGTGTTCTTTTTTGGGTTAAACTATGTGCAATTTCTCCTCCCGCCGTGAACCTTGTGATTCATGTTAATGTGAAATGTGTTTATGTATGCATGTGTCTAGGTTATGATAACAACACGAAACATTGACGTGCAAATACTGCTCAATTGCTCCGTAGTTCCACTCTAATACTGCATGGGACTCCTTAGCGAGCAGGAGAAGACCAAGGTTTATCATTGCACCTAGTGGCCACTCTGTGGTGAACGAATTCATTCATATGGCTCTTGTATCCTCTCCTTACTAGGACGGAGTTGTACTGCTGGGAGTGAAAAGAAACGGAGTATTTCTATTAATATAACTCTACATTTCTTATTAACAAACGTTTATGATGTCTTGACAGGTGAAACACACTACGGTTTGAGTGACAAGGTGTTGCAACATTTCTGTGTTGACTTGTTTGATGACCTACCTTGTGCTAAAATGCTCATGGATCTTCCTAGGTGTTATCAAGATATATATTTGATCATACTGCAAAACACAGTCACGAAGCATGTTGAGAGACACTTAATATATATAACTTGATATTAAAGATATTCTTTTAGGCGCTTGCTGCGACGTTTGCCACTCCTTTCCTCATGCTTGACCTCCCATATCGGGCCAGTTACCATTTGATGCCGAAGGATTATGCAAAGCCTCCCAATGAATGCAGCTTGAGTGAATAACATTAAAGGACAAGAAAAAAACAGCAGGGAAAAGCAAGAATCAGAAAATAACAATTCGCATCTAGTGTACAAGAGAAAACGGGCGACGAAAGCAGCATCCAAAAAAAACCTCTCTTAATATCCGTAGTATACAGAGCGGGTGCATGTACCAGTTGGGAGACTGCGCATATCTCTTGGCATTTCGTGAGTGTTACATCAAGCGACTGGGCTTTTTGCCCAGAGCTTGAAAATTCATTTTTCATTTTTTTGTGGGTTTGTTGGTTTCGGTGTAAGATCAGATCGTAGCTAAACGATTCTATGATCGGCCAATGAACATTTAAAGAACTGGTTGTGACATCTCCATCTTCTCTAGTAGGGGTACCCCATACCAGGCATGCCGTGGCCATGACCATGGTTGTGGTGTTGGCCGTGTCCATGGATGAAAGGCGGAGGAGGGTTTCCAGGCTGATGAGGTGGGGGAGGAGGGGGAAGATGGTGAGGGTGAGGCTGGTGCATCTGCTGCTGCTGCTGCTGCTGCTGCTGCTGGAGATGAAGCGGATGATGCGGGTGCTGGTGTTGATGTTGATGTTGATACTGGTCGGGGTGTTGATGTTGATGTTGGGGCTGAGGAGGGAGCTGATGATGCTGATGTTGATGTTGATGGGGGTGCATAGATGGCTGCTGGTGAAGCATAGGCTGCTGCTGCTGCTGCTGCTGTTGTTGATGTGGCACCTGAGGCTGGTCTGGTTGCATCTGCATCTTGAGAGTAGAATCTCTCTTGACAGTGGCCTTGTTGCCCTTGGGCTTGGGAGCGACGACACCTGTTCTTTGCTCGGCTGCCGCTTGAGCCGCCTTTTTAGCAGCCAGGGTCGCCTTACGTTTCTCAACGGCTCCGGCCATGTTACCATTGGCCCATCGATCTGCAGAGTGTTAGTGTATGTATAGCATAGAGCAATCGGTTAAATATCTTACTCTTCATAGAGGCCGACATCTTCTCAGACTTGGTCATTGACTTGTAATCCTTAGGACTATCATCACCCTCCTCGACAGGAGTAACAGCAGGCGCAGGGGGTGGAGGTGGAGGTGGAGGTGCTCCTCCGTTCTTGGTATCCTGGCCAGACCTGACAACCTTGATCTTTTGAATCCTGCGATTGTTTTGGGCCTGTGCCGGTTCAATAGAGGGAGCTGGCGTAGAAGCAGTCGATGGAATCTCGCTAGTGGTGGTTCCGCCGCTTGTTCGCTTGCCTCTCTTCTTTGGTGGCGCCTGAGCTGACTCTTCAGCCTCATCAGGATCGTCGCGGAAACGCTTCTGTCGTTTAGGCCGGAAAGAGTAAGCGGATCCGACAGTGTGAGCAGACTCCTCCGAGGAGGCGGTGGTAGGGCGTGAATCACCATTGTCCACGATCTCGATATCAGGCGTAGCCTCGGTCAAGAAACCTCTTGGAATTTTGAGGGTGAGAAGATGTCGACGGACAGGTGGCTTCTCGTCCTTCTCCTTTTCCTCCGCTTCCTCTTCCTCCTCCTCCTCTTGGGGTTCATCGTCGACAAACTCATTAGGGTCAGCTTCTTCATACTTAACAGCAGGTCTAGCACGCCCGCGACGAGTCAACTTTGAATGCTCTTCTTGTGCTGCTTC
Organism: Fusarium torulosum; assembly: GCA_900312805.1. Classification (NCBI taxonomy): domain Eukaryota; kingdom Fungi; phylum Ascomycota; class Sordariomycetes; order Hypocreales; family Nectriaceae; genus Fusarium; species Fusarium torulosum. The sequence continues at coordinate 2,664 of ONZP01000549.1, forward strand.
CTCAGAATCTAGTGTCGAAACAGGATCCTCAGCGGATGCAGCATTCTTGCCACGGGTGCCACGTTTGCGTCTGGTCTTTGGACCCGCAGCCTCACCATCCGAGACAGCCTCGTTGTTGAAGCTGACTGACGGGGCAGGCTGGACATCATCATCACCACCGTTGGCATTCTTCCGTCGACGAACACCGCCACGAGTTGTTGGCACCGGTGTTGAGCTTCGACTAACATCTTGTGTCGCGGGGTCGAAGAGTTGGACAGGTTTGCGTTGCCGCTTGCCGACCACCTCGTCAGTCTCTGTGGCCTTGGCAGTCTGCTTGGGCTGATTTCGAAGGGATCGCCCACGGGTCATAATTCCGACTTGCTGGGTCTCGGGGTTCTGTTTGCCAATCTTTGAAGGATGGGGGTCGTACTCGAACCCGTAAGTGGCTGCCATGATGCGGTCTTGTCCTTGGAGATAGCGAGTCTCGTTGAGGCCTTCCTTATCGCGAGACTTGTAACCCTTGACAGCAAATTCAGGTTCCTCAAAGTTGACACCATGCTGGCGGAGGTTGCGAGTACGAGCTTCGTACTTGGCATCGGCAGCTCGTCGACGGAGAGAATTCTCATGATCGTCAACAATTGCACCCTGGTCAGTCCACTCGTCCTGCCACTGAACCAAGGAAACATTGATGGCCTCGAGAACTTCAAATAAATCCTCAGTCGACATGTCTTCATAGTTCTCAACGGCAGAGATATACTCTTCGGGATCCCTTAACTTTCTGTACTTGTAATAACGGTTGCGCCCCGGTAATTCTTGGGACTCGGATACGTCAGCCTCATCACCATCCTCCCCAATAGGAGCAGGCGAATTGAAAGCAGTTGGATCTGCAGAGTCTGCCACAGGGGAACCACGAGTGGGCGTGTTAAATGCTGGGGTTGGTGCCTCAAGCCCTGCACCTTCTCCAGCGTCGTCCTGGTCATCTACCATTGGCTCCATGTCGGTATCTTTTCCTTCCGGGTTTGCATCGTCGGCCGTGCCGTCTTCGTTAGATTGCCCCTTCTTTTCTGGGTATAACACAAACTCGCCATCAACATAAGGCTTGAGGTGGGCCCAGCGCCCGACGGGGGTAGGCTGGGGCATTGATTCCATGGCAATTCGAGGAGCGATAGGCTTTTGGGGACTCGATTTTGTTTCCGAGGGTGCAGATGAAGCAGGGGTCTCGATGGTCTCGGCAGGAGGGGGAGTTGGAGCTTTCAACTCGGTAGGACTTGAAATAGCGACTGGCTCTTGGGTGACGGGAGCTTGAGGCGAGTCTGGAATTGGAAGCTCATTGACAGTGGCTACCACTTCTGTGGCTTCTTTGTCTTTATTGTTCTCAATGCTCTCATTGTTCAATTGTTCAACCTGTGCTGAGTCGCCGTTCACATCCACAGGTGCAAGGGCTTCAATGGCAGCATGAGCTGGGGGAGAGGTGTTATCAAGAGCGTGTTGAGAATATTCCAGTTCTTTGGCAGGCGAAGGTGCAGGTGGCTCGGAAACTGACTTTGCTGGTGACTTTGGTGGTGGCGTAGAAAGAGTTTTTGATAGCAAGGGAGATGAGGCTGCAGGCAAGGGAGGAGGCGGTGATGATGTTGAAATCGCAGCTGCTGATGCCGGCTCTTGAGTATCAAGTGGCACGGCATCAGTCATTTCAACGTCTTGAGTAAGAGGCTCTTGGTTGACTGGATCGATTTCCATCTCATCCATCTTGTTTTCTTGATGCTGATTCAGCGGTTGGTCTGGAGATTCAGGGACTTCTTCAAGAGTTGTTTGATGGGGTGCTTCTTCCTTGATGCTGATGTTGTTGGTTGTAGAAGAATCAGGTTTGGGGTTGTCTTGAGGAAAAGGTTCAGCGGCGGGGACTTCAGCAACGCTGTTTACAGGCTCAGGTTCGGCTGCAGGAACAATAGGTGAATGATTAGATTCACTCTTATTGTTCATATTGTCTGCAGCGGCCAGCGGTGCTATTATCGGAGCTGTAACTGGCAGCGACACTGGCTCTGGCACAGGCTCTGATACTGGCACTGGCACTGCCTCTGGTTGCACCTCTTTTGCTTGTGGATCTGATACTGTTGTGACAGCCGGTTCAGATCTCGCGTCTGGCACTGCCGCCGGCTCTTCTACCGCCGGCACATCATGATATATATCTGCTGCAGCAGAGGGCCCCCGCTGAGCACTTAAAGCTTCTGGCTGGGGTTCCAGTTTAGGAAATTCCTCGATCTGCGGCTCTGCAGGTTGAGATACAGATTCCTCGATAGAAGTACTTGGAGGTTCCACAACAGAAGGTAATTGCTCTGAAGAGACGTTCTCTAAAGTCTCTATTCCAAGAACAGTTTTCTCATCATGCGTTAACGGTTCAAGTTGATGAGTGCCGTCAGCCTGAGGCCCAGGCAACTCATGTTGGGTAAATTCCTTTTTAGGTGACTTTTTGGGTGAGCCTTTCGGGGATATCTTAGCTTGAGGGGATGAGTGATTTGACTCGGCAGCCTCCTTAAGCTCTGAATCGTCAACATCGGAGTAATAGGCACCGACTTCAATTGTGTCTTGAACGTCGTTATCGTCATCCTGCAGAGCAGCGTGATGGAATGCCTTGAGGTCACTAGATTTGCGTGTCGGATTCTTCCGGCGATTGGACGGGGTGTCAGCACCCATCGAGGCGCCTCGTCTCTTTGGGTCATTGGTATAAAAATCATCTGTGTCGAAGTTGACTTCTGATCTGCGCTTTTTGCCGCGTGCTGAAGAGGTTGAATTGGGAACAACAACGTCGTCGTCAATGTGCTCAAACGTGTAGTCCACGCGAGCACGCTTACGAAGACTGTGTCCGCCCTTTCTAGGGCCATGCTCACCCCCATCTGGGATTGGAAAGTTATCCATAGTAGTAGATCGCCTCTTGGGGTTCGAGTTGCGACTGCTACCTGGAGGTGAGAAAGAGAAGGTGTGTTGAAGAGGTTTGGTTGAGCGTCGACCACCAACACTCTGAGGCGTGGTGTTGGTATTAGTGTGAGCAACGACAGGGCTTGTGAGCGGATTTGAGTCAAAAGAAGCTTCCGAAACAGAAGTAGGAGAAGCAGAAGCTCCGAGATGACGGCGACGTTGTGGCATCCGGCGCGAGCGGTCCATTGTCAGCCAAGATAGGCTCTGAGTCTGAGTCTGAGATGAGGCTGGGATGTTACAGCAAGGACGTGTAGCGGCCAGCCGGGCCCGCGAGAGGCGTCATGCGACTGAGTCCACAGCCAAGGCAACTAAGTGCGCAGTGTTAAAATAACAATCACCTGCAAGACAAGCAGCCTGAAATTGATAGCCAGGCAGAGGCAATGTTACGGAGGATGAGGCTCAAAGTGCGTGGATATGAATGAATGAGATGAGCGTGTCGGATGGAGTAAGAGAAACAAGCCAGGGCAGAGAAAGAATTTTGAAGTACAGGACAGGGAATTGGCGGCGACCAACCTGCAAAATGCACCAGACACCCAAGTAAAGTAAAAGCAAGACCAAGGCGTCTTGACAATATTGCAGGGTAGTAAGAAACTAGTAGCCTGACTGATCTTTGATCCAGCGGTGTTGTGATGGTTTCACTAGGCGTGCAATATATGATTAGAGGCGCGGGTGATGAAGACAGTCAGTCTCCTTTTGGCCCTGATGTTAGAATGGTCTCCCGTCGATTTTCTCGAGGTGTCCAGTCGTGGTCCGTCCGAATAAGCCAGCCAAGGCTAGGCCAGACCCGCCTGGGGCCCTGCTGTTAGTGGCATCCTGACCACTGAAGGCCACGCAAGGCCACTCTCTCGCAAGGCTTCAGGGACCTGAAAAATCATGGGTACGTACCGACCCCAGTAACCCCTTCTCCGGGGTTCCTCCAGGCCAATCAGATTATTGCTTTCTACGGAACTACACGGCGCTAGTACGACCCGGGTATGAGCATGACCGTGTCGTCTGCTGTAAATCACTGCGTGTTAGTGGTTGCTTATGTTGTTGTAAGTCGCAGGTGAGCCAATGAAATCTACCTAATGAGTACTTGGGCTGAGATTTTGGATGAGGCTTGTAGCCCACAGAATCAGGTGTCTCGGTGAGTAACCGACAAGTATCTGTTTTATTATATCAGCTCTTATATCTTTATTGAAAAAAATAAAAAGTAGGAGCTTCTCTTAGGAACGCAATGATATCACTACTCTTAATCCTGATCTTGCAATTGGCAAAAAAGGTATCATAGGCTATTGCATAGGCGTATAGACTTAGGTAGTTATCATTTTGCACTCGCAGTGATGTAACCTGATCATCCGTCTTCGAAACCGCACGTGTTAGATGTTCCTGCCTATCGCCTATCTCCTGGACCCTTGCAGCTGTGCCTACCTCCGGAGCTCCAACCATCTCCCTAGGTTCCCATTTCCTTTTGCGCCAAACAACCTTCTTTCAACCCCACCCTCGCCAAATCATCACCATTTGGAATAACCTCTGATAAGTCACCTAACCCATCTCTACATCGACACACTCTCTTTCTAGTTGCTGCAGAGGCAATCGTGACCATGGCGTCAAAGAAAACCAAGCCCACCCCTGGCGACGACGTCGATGTTGATGAGCTCTTCTCTGGTCTTGACCGCGAGAAGAAGCCAAAGAAGACCGCCAAGTCCAAGCCTACATCTGCCGCATCGAAGGCAATTGCTGATTCGGACATCCTTGCCGACCTTGAATCGGAGTTGGCTGAGCAGCCTTCTCGACCTCATACCCCCCGACTTAAGGATGCTGTCGCCCGCCGTTCCACAGCCACACCTCCCGCCGGCGACCCTCGCAAATCTACAGATAGCGCACGTAGCTTGAAAGCCACATTTACACCAAGTGCCACAAGCTCAGAACTCCATGAAGCCGAAAAGAAACCAACACCTGAACCTGTCCAGCAGCAAGACCCAGCCCCTCAGGCCTCAGGTGGAGGATGGTGGGGTGGCATCTTGTCTACAGCCACCGCTACCGCCAGCGCTGCCATGAAGCAGGCCGAAGCCGCTGTTACCCAGATCCAGCAGAATGAAGAGGCCAAGAAGTGGGCAGATCAAGTCAAAGGAATCAGAGGACTTGATGTTAATACTCTCCGGACTTACGGTACGCTTCTAACTCAAGGTTGAACGTTGTCCATAATGCTAATTGGAACTTTAGGTGACGAACTCCGACATCGCGCTCTTCCCACCTTTACCAACATCCTGCATACTTTGGCGCCTCCTATCAGCTCGCACGAACGTCTTCTCATCCATATCACCCACGATCTTGTCGGCTACCCCTCCCTCGACCCTCTGATTCATAACGTCTTTGGCCATGTGATGGCACAGGTTGAGGGTGGCGATCTCCTCGTCATCCAACGCGGCCAGGAGAGCCACTCTCGACGCAGCACCGATAGTGCTGCCGGATGGCACGACGGACCTTGGTGGAGACAGACCGATACTGTTCGTGAGCTTGGACTGATTAATGGTTTAGCGGAAGGCACTAAATTGTGCCGCGCCAATGCTGAATCGCACGCGACCGAATACTTCTCCGCCAACGGTGGCGTAGAGGAAGCCAAGCAGAAGGCCACGGAAGACGTCAGCGAGACCAACCCTGTTCGAACCTCAGACTTGTTCCTGGCTGTTCAAGCAATTGCTGTTGACGCAGACAACAATCTGTTTGCTCGCACTGCTTCGGCCGAGAAGGAGAAGAGCTCTTCCGATGTCCAGGACCAAGATGATGATGAGGAGCTCATCTGTTTTGCCGTATTTATCCTGGATCCTGTCCACGATATTGAATTTTATACCGTCAGCCAGACTATCCCTTCCCGATGGGTCCAGTGGCTCGATATCCCAGCTCCTCTTACTCCTCGTTCTGGTGAGGATGGTGAGGGTTTGGATGACAATGTTCCAGAGGAAATCAAAGATATCATTGAGAGTGGCGGCGTTGACCCGCGTGAATGGGTAGCTGAGTGGCTTGAGGAGCTTCTCAATCTCTCCATCGGTACCGTCGCTCAGCGATACGTTGCTCGCCGTATGGGTGTTGGAGAGGGTGGTCTTGGCAGGGGTAAGAGAAGGATGGAAGAGCTCGTGCAGGACAACGCGGGCGAGGCTGCTCGGGCTGGCATCATTTAAACGACGCGTAAATGGGAGACGTTTGAAACGCGTTGTATGACAAGGTATGATGGGCGTTGGGGTTTGCGACTGGTAAATGAAGGACTTCCCCGAGCTTAAAAGTTGGCTGGGGAATGTTTGAATATTATGTTCTTTTTCGATATAGTGCTATGATCAGATTGAGTCTAGATTGCTATTAATATCGAGTTGGGCTTTGAAAGTCAACTAGCTCGACTAAATATACCTGTTACCCTCCGAGATAGGTCAAACCGCTATATATACCGTCCCATTCTAACAAGCCTTATGTGTGACCACTTCGATGAACAGTCCCGGCCTTTTTAAGTTCACCTCTAGCCTCCCTCGTGGCACTGTCCAGATCCACCTTCTTCAACGGTCGATACTCGGGATCCCACATCTGCTCCTTGATCCAGTCCTCCAGATCCTCGTCCGTTTCAGGGATACCCTCTTGTGTAGCCTCGCCATCCTTGACAGCTGCTTGTATCACATTGCGAGCGATACGGACACTTACATCCCTGACAGAACCTACATCCGGGAGAAGAGGCGCTGTAGGGTCTTTGAGTACAGGACTCATTGAGGAAACTCCTTCCACGGCGGCGACAAGCATGCGATCCGTCAGATGCTTGGAGCGTGAGAGGACGCACCCGAGGCCGATTCCAGGGAAGACAACTGAGTTATTGCACTCGCCAACATTGATGGTTATTTCGGATCCGTCTTCACCCCAGGGACCCTTGACGGCTGGGAAAGGCGAACCGGTCGCCACGAGCGCCTTTCCGTCTGTCCATTTCAGAATATCCTCGGGCTTGGCCTCATGAAGGCGTGTGGGGTTGGACAGAGGGAGGACAATAGGGCGTTCGTGATGCTCAGCCATAGCGCGGATGACATCCTCGGTAAAGGCACCGGGCTTGGTAGATGTGCCAATGAGAACATTGGGACGAACTTCCTTGATCACTGATAGAAGATCAGTGTCCTTGTCTTTCCACTCCGAAGCATCCTTGGTGAAGATCTTTTGAGAATCAGTGACCCCTTCGGTTTCTGAGGTCAGCAGACCAGGCTTGTCGATCAACCTAAACCAGTCAGTCATATTCGATCTTGTCTTCTAGCAGGAAATAACGTACCAGATCTGCTTTGCTGCATCCTCATGGCTCATGTTTCCCTCCGTGGCGATGGCATCCCGGACTTGGTCCGCAATACCTAGACCTGCACTGCCAGATCCGAACACGACCATGCGAACATCCTTAAGCTCTTGTTTGGTGACGTGAAGACCTGACATGATAGCCGCGAGGGTCACGCAGCCGGTTCCTTGGACATCGTCGTTGAAGCAGGCAAAGTCAGGACGATAGCGTTCTAAGAGTTTCCTCGCTGCACCATATATCAGAACACGCTGCCAAAAATTAGGAGTGGGTGGCTTACCGTTGTCTAGTCCAAAATCCTCAAAGTGAATGTAGGCCTTTGGATAGAGCTTCCTGGCTGATTGAATAAAGGTGTCGACGAACTTGGCGTACTCTTCACCGCGAACACGCTTCTCCTTCAAGCCGAGATACAGCTCATCGTTGAGGAGATCTTTGTTATCTGTGCCGCAGTCGAGGACTACGGGAAGGGTTCGATTGGGGTGAACACCGGCGCAGAGTGTCGTTAAAACCAGTTTAGCAACGGCGATGAGGATGCCGCCAACGCCTTGGTCACCAATGCCGAGGATTTCCTCACCGTCTACGGAAGAGATTAGTTACTTGTTGGTGTTTAAAGTTTGGGAAATGGATAACTCACCCGATACGACAATGTAGTCAATATCATCAGGATTTCCCCACTGCGCAAGGTCATCGTGTACATGATCTGGATCTCGGATGTTGAGATAGCAACCCTCTGGCCGTCTGAAGAGGCGAGAGTAGTTCTGAATAGCATCGCCTTCAGTTGGAGTATAGACTATACTCATCATCTCGTCGAGATGGAGTTGAAGGAGCTTTACACAACAATCAGCACAACACTTCAAGGTATAGAAGTCAGAACAGTGAGACCTACCTTGTAGTAGAGGACTTCATTCTGATCTTTGAGAGAAGTAAGAAAGGTGTTCTTGCTCAAGTTATCAGGCTGTGAAGAGTACTGCTCATAGGCTCGCTTGCACTGCTGATCAAGCGTCTGAACGCCCTGGGGCAGCAAACCCGTGAGGTTGAACTTGCGACGCTCGTCTGGAGGAAAAGCCGAGCCCTTGTTAAGGTAAGGCGTGTTTAGCAGTGACGTGCCGCTGAGTGCGCAGTTGATAGGACCGCTGGTGCTGAGCGGGAGGTTGTCATGCTTGTGTTTTGGCTGTTCTGACTTGGTGGAATAGCTGCTGATGCATCTTCGAGGAAGCGATGAAGATAAGCGGCGGTAGGTACGGGAAGACGAGGGTTGTGATAGTTTGAACATGACGATCTCTTTGCTTGGCACAATCTCTTGGCCCTCAGAATGCAGTGATATTATAGTATTATATTTGATAGGTATCGAGGTTAAGTAGCAGCAGGCTGTGGTTGACGGCTAAAGTACTGTAATTATCGAAATTTCCTGATCGGGCTCAAAATGACGTCGTCGAGCTCTCACAGGCACAAATCCACTCTGACGAAACCTTCCATCTTTTTGTACGTGTAAAAACAGGATATCATTATTCACATAAACTAACATCAATGATGCTACTGTAGTAGACCATCACATGACATGTATTACATGCACTATGGAAGAATGTCGGTGCTCCTGGAGCCTCGCCCGTGTAGGATGTAATACAATGCCAGCCACAAAAAGTGACCAACAAAGAAACAAGACGGACGCGGACTATGATGGCCCTTGCTGTTCTAGCAACGACGACACAGGAAAAGACAAGCACAAAAGCACTTTTCTCTTCTTGTATCGTTTAATCAGACCTTCAGACTACTTCACAGAGACAGCACAAAACGTGCCGTCCAAGGAAGACCTTCCCCGTGAAGGGAAGACTCGTGAGGAAAACAGAGTGACTGAAGGAAGAACGCTGCTGATGAGATTGAAATGAGAAATAATACCTACCTTGCCATGTTAAGAGCGCGTCGTGAGAATATTTTGATAAAGAACGCGTCTTTGTTGGTGTTATTTGCTCTTCAAACAGTCAATGTGAAGGAATTGGGTTTATGTTGAAAGAAAATTTGACGCTGAGTTTATTATGGGCAGTGGAGCCGACATTTACTGATTGCTCCACTGGTTGCTCCACTGGTTGGCGGGCCACAGAACTCAGCCACCTGCTACTCAACTGAGGGCCCATCTTCGATTCTCATTGGCTTTTCAACTTACACCAGAACAGTTCATGCCTTGGACCTGTGTCTTACAATTTGTGGCTGAACAAGCCTATCACCATGCTATATTTTGTCCATTTCGGCAGCATCTACGGGAAATACTCAGCTATTACCAGTGACTCGCCCATCTCTCCTTAAATGTGCTCGTGATACACAAATCCCCCAACCAGAGATGACTGTTATTATCAAAAGGACGATTATGGCCCGTGAAACAGGACGTTGATCAGTACTCGTACCAACCAAACCTGGAATCAAATCAGTAGTAAGACTTGGGGTCAGTAATAAATATCACACGCGGCAGTTAGGATCATCAAAATCGCAATATGTACAGCTGTATATTCAATTGACTTATAAACAGTGGAGATCGAATCAAAGATTGTCATCCCATTCCTCCAGTACCCAACCAACCCATCATATATACTCATACTCGTCATCACTGCTCCACCCAATTCTCAGTCCTCATTCATCTCCTACTCCTTATATCATACTCCGGCCACCCCTTGGTGCTCTTTTAGAAGCGTTGGAATTTACTGGGAGGCGTTTCCGTTGTTACCGATCAGGTTAGGGGAGCTGCGGAGGTTGCCAGAGATCTTGCCAGAAGTGGCAGTGGTCTTGAGCCAGTTGGTAACGCCAGAGACACCAGAGACACCGTTGACGGAGATGCCGTACAGGACAAGGCCAGCAATGTGGGGAGTAGCCATGGAAGTACCGCTGATGCTGTTGGTGGCGCTGTTGCTGGTGTACCAAGCAGAGAGAACACCGGTACCGGGGGCAAAGATGTCGAGAACGGTGCCGTAGTTGGAGTAAGAGGCGATGGTCCAGGTGCTGTCGATGGCACCGACAGTGATGGCACTGGGAGCAGAAGCAGGGGAGGTGTTGGCGGCATTAGCGCCGTCGTTGCCAGCAGCAATGGCGGAGATGATACCGGACCTGGAAGCAGACTCGATGGCGTTGTTGAAAGAAGCAGAGTAGCCACCACCAAGAGACATGTTGACAACAGACTTGGTGGTTCGGCCCTTGGAGATGATATCGTTGGCAGCCCAGTTGAAACCAGCAAGGATAATAGAAGTGCTAGAAGAGCTGCCCTGGAAAACCTTAACAGCCTGGATGGTAGCCTTCTTGGAAACACCGTAGGTCTTTCCAGCAATAGTACCAGCAACGTGAGTGCCGTGACCAGCAGTGTCGGCGTTGTCGCCGCTGAAGGCAGTGTAAACAGCCTGGGCGCGGCCCTCGAACTCGTTGTGAGTGGCCCGAATACCAGTGTCGACGATGTAGGCAAAGGTTCCGGTACCAGCAGCAGTATCGTAGATGTAGCTGGTAGATCCGCTAGTACGGTGGGAGACCGTGCCGAGTCCCCAAGGAGCACCGGACTGGGTGGTCAGGGCACGCTTGGAAAGAGACTCCTCCTCGGGCTCTTCGACCCAGTTGAGAGTCCAGACACGATCCTCCTCAACGATAGCAACCTGAAAGGAATGTCAGCAGTCTGTGAGTGAGTGTAGTTGGAATGTCTTACATCGGGGCTCTCCTTGATCTCCTTGATGGTGCTCTTGTCGAAAGAGCCAGCATAGCCGTGGAAGCCATACTTGCCGTTATAGGTGCGCTCGACACCCTTCTCGGCGCGCTCGTTCAAGCCACGCTTGTGGACATCGCCAACCCAGCTGAGATGGCTCTCGACATCTGCAGCAGCGATATCAGACTTGAGAGTAACGATGTATTTGCCAGGGATGACCTGGCTAGAGTCAACCTTAGCAGTAGGAGCAGCGTTGACGAGTCCGAAGAGGGTAGTCGCAGCGACGGCGAGGTTCTTGAAGTTCACCATTGTGAAGATTTTTCAAAGAGACAGATACAGAAGAAGAGGCAGAGGCGGTTGTAGATGTTGGATTGTTGAGGATGGAGATGCTGAGAAGAAAGGACACAGTCAGGAGGAAGATGCGTAGTCTTATATAGATATTGATGCATACATGTCGGCGGCTCTCTTCGAACCATCATGATCGAGTACATGATCCACAAGATACGAAGCTGCAACTGCCTTGCATCGACTGACAGGTATGCTACCCAACCCGAGACAATCAAAGGGATGATATTCATCAACTTCCTCTTGTGGCGAGGAGCGAGAGCCTCACACAGTGTCTTGTCGTCGTCCTCGACAGCACCAAACGCAAAAGGGAAGGCGATATGCGATGCATTGAGGCGGCAGACGTTCTGGCAGGTAGGTCGCGATGGCGAAAATGCAAAAGTCCTCGAGAGATGCAAGTGGCTGGTCGGTAGACCAGGTCTCAAGGCCAAAGCGTATGCAAGGAACCTTTCACCAGAACTGATACCTTGACGATAAAGCGCCAGGATATCAGGGCGGGGTCTAAACAGTCGTAGTGAATATATCTGGGCTGCCTTAAGCATCGACGGGAGACAGAGTGTCGAAGAGGCTCATTTACATGTGATGAGATAGGGCTATATCGCTACCCATCGGCCTTGTAGAGATTCAGGCACTCAGGATTGATTGGAGGGGTCCGCCTGGCGTGAATCGTGGTCGACATTGTACTAAAGGAACGACACTGTCCGCTGGTGATCTTGACAAGTACTGCCACCTATTCGCTATCTGTTGTGATACCTCGACCTTGGCAGCAACTACCGGTCTCCATGGCGATTGAAGCTGAGGGGGGTAAATGGCCCGAGGAGGAAGGCTAATGCCTTTCAAGTCTCTTATTGGAGGCAAAGATTAAGAACCTAGCCGCTCGGAATTATGGAGCGGCCCGTAAATGATGCATAAATCTTAGGTTGGAATGTTTATCGTCAGAAAGTTGAAGAGTAGATAGTCGAGGAGGATCAGGAAGCTAGTAAACTACCCAATGAAGCAACTATGCTTGTCCACAACTCCAGTATAATCGACCAAGTAAGGCCAGGCGAAGGCCCTTGGTGACTTGGCCTTGCTGATAATAGAAAGCAAGCGAGACGCATTTCACATCATGAAATGTGCTATATCCGTACTGAGGTTTCCTGTATTGACCTTCAAGTCAACTTCCTGTTTGGGGCACTCCGGCCGTCTTGGTGCGCATCGATGCCACCGCTGGCATTGCAGTAGAAGACGATTTGGATGCCCATTTTCGCTAAAGGCTGAGGCTATAAGGCCAAGCAATGCGGAGAATATCCTTGCTTAGCCTTGTTTGCCTTTCACTTAAGGCTCCTAATGGATAAGAAGGAGGGCAGCGTGATGTGATGCGAGGGGTTGGAGGTGGTGCACTCTTTGCGGTTGCCGATCAAAGTAAAGGTTTGGGGGTATTGAGGGCCCCGATGAACAGCATCAGCATTGAGGAAAAGACGTTGACCTGTTGGATAATCTCCCCTGCTGATTGCTTTTGCCATGATCCGAATTCCATAGATTTTGTCTACAGGTGAGAGTCTAAGACGTTCAAAGGCTTAAGTGGGGTGGAGGTGATAGAGGGGCCGGGGATGGGACGGGCAAGAGTGGGTAATATAGATCGGGGCCATAATAGCCCGAAGAGCAGGGTCTGCATCCAATCAGATTCAGCGGCAGGAACAAGTGTTGGCTCTTGAAAGATAAGATTAAGTGGCGCCGTGGTCCTGCACCCCGGAAGTCTAACTTACAGCATCAACGGCAACGTCGACTGCACTGGACAGGTCCTATAATGTCTTGGAAGCACCTGCCGTAAGACATTTTTACCCAACAACCCGGACGTTCTCACTTCACTGCTAGCGCCTTCCCTATTCACGTCATGAATCCTTCAAAACCTGGTTTTGATGGCGCCAACTTTAAACCCAGCCTCAGGAAGAAATGGACCCCGCTCCAATCCTAGGCCAACGCATCTCATCATGACCCTTGTCTCTTACACCCATGCAGTCGGTTAATTGATCAATCAATCAATCAATCAATCAGTTGATCGTTATCAGCACCACCTGATTCGACCTCGACAAAAGTACTCACCTCGCCCACATTCTTGGGAAGACATTCAAGCAGCTTACATGATGTTGCATAAGCTTATCAGACGCCGAGACATACGCAATATTTGGCAATAACGAATAAAGCCTCGGATCAGCGGACCCCTGAGGTCATTCGTGGAAACCATCCTCCATCCCAGAGTATCTCGCACGCCATTCTCGTCAATGCTCCCTCTTAAGGGTCCCTTTGACTGGTCTGGCGCTCGCTTGGAGTCAGGGAAGCTCAATAACCTTGCCCATCCCCGGTCACTTTCGATATTTTAGCCAAGCCAGCAATCCGTTGGCACCATCGACCCTGCTTTCATCCATTTCGGCAACCCCCCAAAGCTCGTTCCGTACACAGTCAGGCTCTTCGACCTGTCGGCTTGGTCTCCTGTAGCCGTGCCGCACGATCACCACGGCCCGTTTGAATCCCTCGGCGAAGGGTTGCTATTTGGACCATTGAAGCAAAGGTCAGGAACAAATACTGCGAGCTGACCTTGTCTCTTCGGTTGCCAACCGAAGCTGGACCCTACCATAACCATCATGGTCAGTAGCAGACGACACTTTTTCCTCGGTCAAGTCATCTGTTAAACTTTCCACTACAGCCAAGAGGTGTTCTCGCTACTCTGGTCGTGGACTAGCATGATACAACTCACGGACTTGAAGTTGACACCGTCAAGGGTAGCATTCGCAGCAACTACAGTACCCCAGAAATGGTATAGTATTGCTCTCATTCCGGATGAGATCATCACCAAGGGGTCCATCGCATCGTGTACCCTGAGGACCCTTGTCACCATTCAATCCACGCGTGCCGCCTCTGCGATAGACGTACTGCTTGAAACACGGACCACAAAAGTACTTACAACATCAATAACCCGAGCTCCTTCCTAGCTGGTCACTATAGTCCGGAGACGAGAGCAGTGTCGCGATAAGGCTACCATCTTGTTCAATGTCGTACAGGGATCAACACTATTTCGAAGTATTGCAAGAGTTGGAGAAGATGAGGTATCTCGCTCAACCTTACAACAATAGACCAACAAAGGCCCCTACAACCTGAAGGAAATTGTTGTGGTCTCACACAGGTACGCGCTTTGGCTAGTCGACTGCCTGAACCTCGAAAGCACCATGAACAGCAGCAGCTGTGTCCAATCACGCCAGGCACAATGCTTCCAAGGCTTCCAGATTGCTCTCGCCGTTCTCTGAAAGGGTGTCCTCATCAGCACCATCTTTGAGCAATGATCTCCAAACAACGTTCATGCAGTTCAGTCGAGTTGCCCCCTTGCTAAGCTGTCCCTATGCCTAATCATTGGCAGATGTTGTGACGAACGTTTCCTCTGCTACCTTCCTTTTTGCATCAGTAAGCGCGGAATATCACACCTTGATGATATTGCAGCTCGAAGCTAAGTCCGCGGGTGTATTGTATGCTTTCAGAAGAGTTTCGCACTTTGACTTACAACTTGGTCTGCAGGTCTCGTCCGATTTGGCTGCTTCTGCCATTCTACGACTGGGCTGTTGACAGGCGTATAGTCTCTGCCTTCGAATACAAGCAAGCCTTAGGCGCTTTCTCATATCTGGATAGCATGGAGATGCAAATGGAACCTCAATGGTGACAATAAAACAGAAACATAATATCTAAATCAGTTACTGATTATCAACCAATCAGCATTCGCCGCTTTGGCTCAGTGGTAGAGCGTGTCACTAGTAATGACAAGGCCCACGGTTCGATCCCGTGAAGCGGCATGATCACTTAGGACTTCCTCTGGAGTTGAATCACTCAAATTTTTGTTGATCTTTCGAATGGGCTATCGGGCTCCCATACCAATTCCAAGACCCATCAAGGTGTCTGTCTATGCTTGTGGACCAACCTAAGTGGCCAACCAGGCTTTCGCCTGTCATCCAGTTGTGACTTGGTCGCTTGTTGCTTCGACACTACCAAGCTCAGGTGTCATAAACCTTAATACAAAGAACCAGGATCCAAGGGTTTGAAGCTTATCAGTCTCAATTGACGTGCGGCACCCTTGTCTCAATATGTGTTATAGGCTAAGAAGGCATCTGAATATTGTTCAGAATGCAGCTCCTAGTTTACCTTCCAGATAATGTATAGTCGATGCACCTTTCGCATACCACTTGGCGCAAACTCATAATGGTAGCGATATCTATATCTTATTAAAGAGGCTGGTAGTATTGAAAGTCCGTCTCCCTTATCAGTCTGCAGACTGTATGTACATTGAATATGGCACCGCCAAGTGTTCATTTGCAGTGTACGCTCTATTTTACCTATGCGGACGAAACGACACCTTGGCTTTCCCTGCCTGAACCGCAGTAATGACACTGTTCGTTCTCAAACGCTTTTGAACGCTCGAGTCTTCAATGGTGGAGCCCTTGTGATATGTACGACCCGCGACAATGCTTCCGAGAGTTTCCAACTATGCTCGGAAACTATTCGTTTGCAATAGGTGAATGGGTTTTCTGCTTATCACCCAAAGTACCCCTTTTAAAATGCGTCCAAGATCCCATAACACTTATGTGTTAACCCCGTTTCCACTCAAGCTCATTGTGTGATTCGACACGTTGTTCTCTCTTAATTGCCGGGCGTATATCTGTTGGTTGGCAGCACCGCCATCCCGTGGGTGTAGGTTCCAGCTCACAGGATCAGGCACCATCTCAGGCACCATCTCATGCCCGAGATGTGCCGGTTTCAGCTTCATGCGTTGGTTGCTACGTTATCGCTATGGCACTTAGACTCTGTCATAACCTTAATCGGACTGCATTGAACCAACCCTTAAAATGCTGCGTGTGTTCCATTTGCTACCCTCTGCTGACGCTGGTGCAGACACAAACCTCAAGTTTCCCCATCGGAGTACGTTATTTTCATGGAACCTATTCATATCTGGCAAGCCCCTAACGTCTCGTTACAGTCAGTCTACCTCCTATTGCCTTCACTTCCATCAGATTCGTCGATTCGCCCGTTGTAATACCAAACACGCCCTTGGTAACACTAAAAGTTTGATGGGGTATCTTCGGTCACAGGGAAGTCAAGTCCACACTAGATACGCTACTCGAACAGCACAGCCTACCCTCCAATAATAGTATACTTCCAATACTGCTTATCGGTGCATATGGGGGGCATACACGGAGAAATTTCGACCCTTGAGCTCAGAGCTTAATGGAATCACCTTAATTGCTAATTAGTAACCCACTGCTTACAGTACTCCCAGTCATGTTGTTATACCAACAGGATGTTGCTCTGCATCTGGTTTAGACGCCATAACCTAGTCGTTGGCGAAGTGACTTTTTCTTCCAATGATAAAACATCAGCAAGACCCTGAAATAGACACTTTCCATCGAGACTTGTCCGATCACTCATCAGCCGCTGCCGTTTCTATGTACCCGAGAATCCAGGAGTGCGCTTCTCTACTCTAGAGGTCTGATAAGTTCGAAACACTTTATTGTGTCTTTTTTAATATCACTTCTTGTCATATTCTCTTACGGCAACTAGGACAGATATATAGAACCAAGAAGCCAGTTTCTTTCACATAAAGACAAGGTGATCGATCGTAAGGACGTCTATCACTATTATCTTGTTGAAAACATGGGAAAGCAGTACTTTCAACTTTTCAGTCGGGTTCATAGATGCTGTTATGGTTGTGTGCCCCTTAGTTGAACGAGTTCTTACTCATTGTGATATGAGCTTTCCACGTGGACAATTGCACGTTCCCTGTCGATTTGCAGCTTACAGGAATTCGATTACGCGCACCACAGAAAACATATGGATCAGAGTTGTTGAAGAAATAAAGATGGTCGGAGAAAGGGCACATCTTGTCTGAATTCAGGTAAGAAATAATTTAGGAAGCCTAGTCCAGTCGTATTAGCATTTCATCGTTCTTCGTAAAGCACATTTCGCCCTCCCATCAGGCATCTACCTGCATTCCCAAGTACTGTGTCTTGAGAACAGTATCCTTCTTCGCGCCTCTAATTCCAATCTTCACAACCTCTCCAGGAACAATATCCACCAGGTTGTCATCAAACTTTACTTTATCGTCCTCACATTCAAGAGCCAGTCCCTTGATTGGGACCTCAGCACTGATTTCTACAAAGTTGGCTCCGCCGGTGAGTTCAGCTTTAAGTTCGTTGGGCTTCTGGAAGTGCAGATACTTGAGTGGCTCGGGCCAGTTGACGTATCGCGCAATCTGCTTGCCGTCTTGATACAGGTAAGCGGCAACAACAGTCTTTGCTTCAAGGTCAGCGTTAGGCTTCTCAACAGGGACGTCCAGTATCTTGATTTCTGTCGAGCGGTTGCTTTGGAGAATCAAATCAGATGATACTGTCTGAGAGTACGTCTCCTTTCCAGTTTCGACATCCCAGGCTTTGACAACACAGTCCACAGTGACATCTTCTAATTCAAGGTTGCTTCCCCAAACCTCGACCTGTACTTTGGTGTCGATGTCGACTCTTGTGTATTTGTTCTTAGGGTGCTTGTGTTCTCGGCGTGTCATTCCAATAGTGACTGGTGCCATCTCCCGCTTGATGGTGAAGTAAGAGTGCTTCGGTCTGAGGTAGTAGTCACAAATGGCCCATGATGTAACAGGCCAGCAGTCGTTGGTCTGCCAAACCAAGACACCGCTACAATACTCCTTCTTGGGGCCCTGCCATTGACGCTTCCATAAGCGATAAGCCGATGCCAAGGCTTCAGCCTGTAGCAGTTGGCTGTAGTAGACATAATCTTCCAGGGGGTCGATGGTGAAGCGGAAGTTCTCTGCCATGTAAAGGCCGAGCCTGCGAAGTTGTCCATCTGCCTTGTTGTGGAAGTCTATAGTAGACGAGGTTGCAAATCTTTCAGGGTCATCTTTACCCTTTGGAAGGTAGTCGTCAATGGTCTTGATATTTGGGAAACCCTCCATACCGAATTCGGAAACGAAACGGCCAACAAGCTTATCAAAGTCCTGGTATCTTTGCTGGGAGCCGTGCCAGACATTCCACTGGTGGATATCCCCAATGGTAGGATCAGTGGTCACCTTCCCGCCCCAAGGACTGGCAATATGATAGACGGCTCCAGGATGAAGCTCGTTGCAGGCATCAGGGAGCAGCTTTTCGTAGATGTAACGAGCCGGAAAGTCGGTTTTTAACCAGCTCTCTGGATCATGGTCGTCAAAGTCATAAGTGAGCTCCTCTGACTCCCGTAGTTGGTAATCTTCGTTGTTTCCGGCCCAGAGAATGATTGAGGGATGGTGACGCAGTCGCTTGATATTCGCTCGAGCTTCTCTGTCGATAGACTTAAGAAGTTTGGGCCAAGCAGGGTAGTTTCCACAGGCAAACATAAAGTCTTGCCAGACGAGAATACCAAACTCGTCACAAGCATCATAGAAGACGTCTTCTTCGTAGATACCGCCTCCCCAAACTCGAATCATAAACTGGTTACCGTCAGCGACAAGCTTGACCCAGTCGCGGTATCTCTCCTTGGAGATTCGAGGGATGAAGTTATCTGCTGGAATCCAGTTGCTACCACCGCAGAAGATGGGAATGTTGTTGACTTGGAAGAAGAAACTGGTTCCTGGTTGCCCATCAAGCTCTCGTTGAACGAGCTCCAGTTTGCGAAGGCCGATCTTCTTGGAGGTTGAGTCAATTTCATTATCATCCTCGAGAAGCGTGGCTTTGATGGTATACAGAGGTTGCTTTCCATATCTGATTGGGAACCAAAGAGCTGGATCTTGAATGTGGAACGTCGTGGTTGCGTCTTTGCCTTTGACATTTGCAGTTTCAGATGCGACCCCCTTTCCATCCATAGAGACATCGAAGCGGACTTTTGAAGCTTTGCCTTCGACTGTGGCATGCACAACAACGTTGGCCTTCTTGAGAGACTCCTCCACTTCTGATGCAGAGTAGAGATCGGTGATGTGAGATTCATAAACCTCGAGGTTGATAGGTCGCCAGGGACCACAAGTGAGCATAGCAGGGCCCCAATCCCAGCCCTGGTATTAGTTAGTTGAATATATAATGCACCGATCATTGCAATGACTTACCCAGTGGTATTGTGCCTTTCTGACTGGAAGCCTTGAACCATCTCCATTCCAGACAACGTATTTATGGTCGGGATGCTCCTCCACCAACTTCCAACCTCTCAGATAAGCAGCGTCGAAAGTAATGCGAAGCTCATTCTCGCCATCTTTCTTGAGGTTCTTGGTGACATCCACACGTTCCGGGACAAACATATTCTCAGTCTCAAGAATATTCTCACCGTTTAGCTCAACCGTGGCAAAGGTATCAAGACCATCAAAGGCCAGAACCGCCTTTGCACCATCGCTAACTTTGGGGCTTGTAAAGGTGGTCTTGTAGACCCAAACGGTCTCTCCAATCCATTGGACCTTTAACTCATTCTTTCCAATGTAAGGATCAGGAATCTTTTTGTGATGCAAGAGATCAAGATGAACGTTTGTAGGGAATTGAGCGACGGGTAAATAAGACGAGTCGTCTTCCTTCTGCTGCTTGAACTGCCAGTTCTTGTTGACCGGGGTAACAGTGCGGGGAGTCATGATACAGTGCAAGTGCCTCTGGCTGGGGTTTTTATGATGCAGCGTGTATGAGAGCGACCGAGATAAATTGAGGATAGTAGAGCTTAGTTCATCTGCGTGATATAGTCAAGGTAGTAATAGAAGAGGAGAGAGAGGGATTGAAATGCACGATCTGACGTTTTGACATGGAAGGAAGGTCGCGTTTACCCGGACAATTTGCCTGGGCAAGTACAACCATGACCCCGCGAAATGTCTAAAAGACTCCAAGCATCAATTGATAATCCTCGTAAGATATTCACTCTCAGTGGTCAGTCTAGACAATAACAAGAGATCCGACCTTTACACGGCAGAAGAATACCCACCTCCGCTTCAACGGCACGCCGATCCGTCACACCACTCAATCCTTCAGTGGCATTAGCTATGTAGATTCATCCACCAAAGAGAACGCTAGAATCATCTAAAGTGTGCCCTCTTCAGTATCGCTCATAACGTATAAAGGCATATATTTGACTATGTTTGTGGCCCAATCGAGTTGATGCAAGTCGAACAATTATATCAACCTGTATCAATGGACTGTATATAGACCTATAGTCTACACTCAAACCCTTTGCAATCAACCTGCAACTTCCCATCATCTATACCAAACGCCAACACGCTCATGAACGAATGTCTCACGAAACAATATTCCTGAAAACACTGCCAGTCTAGGTATATGACTGACTGAACCCCTCGGACAACCCTCATCCATTATCCCCAGAGCTTCCAAAAACGAAAAGAGATTGATGGAAATGCAATTCCACCAATCAGCAGCAACCTCCTCCTCTCCGTCGATTGCTCAGTGTAAACACTTCCTCCCATTCTCGCAGCCCCCAATTCTGTGTACGGTTCTTTTTCCGCCTCCTCCTAAGTCCGCTGTGCTCGTCGACCGTGGCGCCTGTCATGGAGCTCTTGATACTGCCTCCGTCACTAGCTGTGTTCCAACCGCCACTATCGCCGTACTGGATCCCACTCGCCGGATCATCAGGGTCAATCTCGCCCAGCTCGATCTTCGTAAGAATTATCCTTGCTAGTCGTTCAAAGATCTCATCTACGCCCTCGCCGTTGAATGCGCTCGCCTCTGTCACCACTGATATTCCTGCTGTGCTGGCCCATCGACTTGATTCGGCTCTTGTAACTTCTCTGCCTTCTGGCGCATAGGTAGCTCTTAGTTGGTTCCCCGCGCTTATGGATGCTCCGCGATCTCTAGTCGTGGCTGTGCTTGTATAAGAGCTGCCCCCAGCGCCTAGTATACCAGATGTTAGGGTTGAGTTGGAGGTAACGCTCGTCGGTGTCGGGGGCGGGAGATCAATGAGAGTTTCAGTAAGATCGAGTTTGTTGCCCACGAGCATCAGGCTGAGGTTCGGAGACGCGAGCGCTCGGGCATCGTTGAGGAAAGGTTGTAAGTTTCGGAAGGATGCGTGCGAGGTGAGGTCGTAAACGAGGATGGCACCCGCTGCGCCTCTGTAGTAAGAGCGAGAGACAGATCGAAATCGTTCGGTTCCAGCCGTGTCCCAAAGCTATGTCTTGTTAATGCTGCGTTCTTTGTTGTCGCGCGGCCATAAGCCATCGTACCTGAAGCTTTATACGTTTCCGCCTTGATCCAGTGCCGACTTTGATTATTTTGGTAGCAAACTCAACACCAATCGTTTGTGATGACAAGACTCTCCATTCATTTTTGACAAAGCGATGTAATAGACATGATCTATAAATGCGCGCAACAGTCAGCCAGGAACTCAAGTATGCGACCACCATTGTTTTCCATCATCGTATATACGAGGCCGATCGCTTGTTCGACGACTATATTGATGGGTAACGTACTTTCCCGTTCCGCTGGGGCCAAGCAATATAATCTTCGCCAGGTAATCATACATGCTCCCTAGCTCCTTTATCAAACAGTCAGCCACCTTATATCGCAACCGACAACAATGTTGCTTCGTTCGCCTACCTGCTCCCGGGCCGTACCGGAACTCTCCTCGCTCGCGCCGGAGTGTCGGCGAGGCCTAGTCATCGCGGGCAAATCGACGAGATTGCTGAAGGTAATGGCGAAGGGGGTTTCAGGCGGTCGGACGATGTCGCATGTCTTGGCTCTCAACCGGTCTGGCGGGCTATCGCGGTAAGGTATGTAGGCAGAAAAGAACGGTTATATTTTAGGCACGAGAGTCGTAATCGAAAGCAGGAAATGGAGAGGAAGTAGACAACTTTTGTTTTCGTATGTGTAGTTGTTAAAATTGACATGGAATGACACTGCGATCCTTGAAACTGGGTGTATGTTTACCTGCCCTGCATGCTCGGTGAGAGCGAGGGTGGGTCACCTGTAAATAGCCCTGGAGATAGCGTCATTAGGTGATAACAACGTGACGATGATGTGGGAGCCCGATAACACCGCTTGAGCTTGGGTGGATAAGCTCTGGTTATTGGGTAGCAGAGCCGTGTCTTAAATTCTTGTAATTCAGCAATTGGCTGGAGATAGGGAGCTCCATGTCGATCATTTGGATGCAAAAACCTGGGGTTTTCGGATGTCGTTCTGTTCTTGACATTTGATACTTTTTAATGCCAAGTATTGGGACCTATTGCTATGAAATTTAACGTGATAAACCTGTAACAAATACTAGACTGTTGGTTCACTCGCTTGGTGCGTCATTATGCATAAGTCATTGCTTGCCATCTGTTTCAAAGCGTTCATGGCTAACACTTGGCCACGGAGTTACCCTACACTCTTAGCTTATCATATATAATTTGGTGCTAAAGAGTTGAGGTATGTCAAGTATACTTATCGCAAAAGAAAGAATCCATGTCAGTATTGGCTCTAAGTTTTTAGCGCAACGGGTTCAGCCGAGAAGTAAGTCCTGTTGATACTTTTTTCTTTTTTTTTGATATTTCCATGACTTACAAGGATTGGAGATGACAAGATGCCGAGGCATATTCGGGTCAGCCACCCCCAGCTTTCCCACGTGTGTTTACAAGAGTGATCAACCACCCCAGATATCATTTAATCATTGATTCACATTCACTATCAACCTTCTTTCCACTTCTCGCAAACCTTTATATCAACTACAAACCCTCATTATGAAGATCCAAGATCGCACATTCATCATTTCTGGCGGGTAAAGTCACCTTATCGATCGCCATGAACATCCACGCCTTGCTAACTCACATTCAGAGCATCCGGTCTCGGCCAAGCTTGTGTTGAAGACATATGCGCCAATGGCGGTAATGTAGCCATTTTGGACATGAATGAAGAGAATGGCCAGGAGTTGGTCAAGAAGCTGTCTCCCTCGACTAAGTTCTTTGAATGCAACGTGCTAGAAACCGAGAGCGTGGCCAAGGCAGTTCAGGGTGCTGCCGAGTGGGCTAAAGAGACGGGAAAGTCTTTGGGAGGCGTGATAGCTGCAGCTGGTGTTTCAACGCCCGCCACGGTAAGTCCTCACGACTCTTTGGAGAGGTAGCTGAAAGAGTTCGTAACTGATAACACGAAATAGATCCTCGATCGACATGGCGCTGCCTTCAGTCTAGATGATTTCGACTTCGTCCTCAACGTCAACCTGCGCGGGACTATCGACCTCGTCCGCCAGACTCTGGAACATTTGGTCAAGGTAGAGCCCGAGGGATCCGACGGCGAGAGAGGCATCGTTATCATGGTAGCATCATCTGCGGCCTTCGATGGCCAAAAGGGCCAAGTTTCTTACTCTGCAAGCAAGGGCGCTGTGACGGCCATGACGCTGCCTATGGCGCGGGATCTTGCTCGGTACGGCATCAGAGTTGTGACTATTGCGCCGAGTCTCTTCGACAGCAGAATGACAAGCGTGATGCCCGAGAAGGTTAAAAAGAGCCTCGAGGGCGCAATGGAGTTTCCCAGGAGAGCTGGTCAGCCAAAGGAGTTTGCGCAATTGGCGAGACAAGGAATTGAGAATGTTATGTTGAATGGCGTGGTTATGAGATTGGATGGAGCCATGAGGATGCCTAGTAAAATGTAAATCGCTATATCTTGAGAGCAGTTGAATGCATGGTTTGGTTTGGGTTTACTTTTGGTGTATTTTGTGTATAACATATTGGTTTAGTTGACATTTACCGTATAATAATCAAGGTTGGTCCCCAGTTTGCCGAGAATCATATCCGAGTTGCGAGATCGGCAGATCCGGCAGAGATCTTACCCACCTCGTCAAATTGGTCATCAACACAAATGACTTCCGTATTCAATACTCCGGAACATCTTTCAAGATAATACAAGATAACAAGTAAATCCATCATTCTCATACTCTAACACGAATTTCAGCCCGAAGTATCTTTCACGCAAAGACAGTTGCACACAGTGTCTATAACTCGGCGACTTACACACCTGGGGCATTGACCTCAGCCACCTCATTATCATCACGAAACCATCTGCAGCCTCAACAATGGCTCCGACTAAAGTGGCAATTCTGGACGACTACCAGGGAGTTGCTGATCCCTTCTTCGCGAAACTCGACTCAGCCAAGTATGAGGTCGTGTCTCTCAAGGATACGGCCCTGCCCTACAATCACCCCGAGAATTCGCAAGCAGGCAAGGATGCCTTGGTAGAGAAACTGAAGCCCTTCGATGTAATCTGTATGTATCAAAAGCCGTATGCAAGTGTAGACATGAATGGCTAAACGATATCTTAGGTACCATGCGGGAGCGAACACCCTTCCCCGCCGAGTTGATTGAGAGGCTGCCGTCTCTCAAGCTCCTACTCACCACAGCCTTTCGCAACAGGTCCTTGGATCTGGATGCCCTCAAAGCACGAGGGATCCCAGTTGCCGGCACAGGCGAAAAGGCTGGAGCCGTTCAGAAAACACCTGGCACCGGTAGCACAACTCAGCACTGCATCACCCTCATCCTTGCGCTTGCCCGCGGTGTCGCCCGAGATGATGCTGCCGTCAAAGAGGGAGCGTGGCAAACCGGCCTCGCTACTGACCTCTCCGGTAAGACGTTGGGTATCCTCGGCCTCGGGAGATTGGGAAGCACCGTTGCCAAGATCTTGAACGTCGCATTGGGTATGAAGATAATCGCGTGGAGCACCAACCTCACCCAGGAGGCGGCAGATCAGAAGGCTAGGGAGGCTGGTCTTCCCGTCGAAGATGCAGAGGGCGAAAAGACGTTCAAAGCAGTAAGCCGAGATGAGTTGTTCCGCAATGCCGATGTGGTATCTGTGCACCTTGTCCTCTCCGATCGATCGCGCGGCATAATCAACGCGCAAGACTTGGCAAAGATGAAGCCTACATCTCTCTTCGTCAACACCTCCCGAGGACCCCTCGTCGTGGAGAAGGATATTCTTGAGCATCTCAAAGCAGGCCGCATCAGGGGTGCTGCAATCGACGTCTTTGACCTGGAGCCTCTTCCTGCAGACAGTGCGTGGCGGAGCAAGAATTGGGGCCGTGATGGATCGAGCCAGGTACTCCTCACTCCGCATATGGGCTATGTAGAGGAGGATACAGTGAAGTCGTGGTATGAGCAGCAGGTTGAGAATATCGACCGATGGGCTGCCAACGAACCTTTGCAGAATGTGTTCACTTAGCTATGATCAGCAAAATACAGACAGGGACCAGGCTTCTAGAAAAGACTCGCGTGCAGGATTACGTTTCATCTTAAAGGTCGACAGAAGCAAGTTTGAACTAACATCTCCGACGGGACATAGCCGCATCTATCCATGTCCTAGAAGGCTCTTTTGTGATAGGCTCAAAGTCGAAGCAGTGACGATCGGATCCTTTGATATGCACGAGACTGGGATCAACCATCTGCACGTAAAGACGGGCCAACCCGCGACATCCCTGAATACAGCATCGGCCCTGGATGTATGAGAGTCATCGACGACGTTTCTATGGCTCGATTAAACCCGACTTGAAGCCTGACCCACGGCGGCAAGTGTAGATCAAACAACGGTTGTCGATCATGTCCCCAAGAGTTCCCCGATGCTTCTCGCCTGGCTTGACGCATCCTAGGTCCTTCAGGCTGGAATATGTGGCTGAAATCATCTACTTGCAGATATGATGGTTTCACATACATCGACTTAGCACACCACTATCTCCATGCTCACACTCAATCACGTTTCGTGCTTCGGATTACTATATATGTGTATCTATGGTGACTATCAGCTCATTATCCAATGATGTAGACCGATAAAAAGCCCATCGCATAGTCCTAGATGATTGCTTTCTCCACAGGTGATTGACGAATAATTCCTAGGTCCAGGCGCCATGTTCAAGCTCAGCAGACTCACTCACAGCCCTGTTCCGAATCCGTCCATGGCCGTTTTCTGATGGGTTCTCGACCATGCCTGAGGGCAAAAGCCTTAGCGAAGCAATCTCCACAGTTCACATAATGTTATCTATCGAGACAGCTTACATATTCTACCGCTCAAGGCGTGACTCGTAGGGGAGAACCCCAGGATCTTCAGCTGGCTTCGGGAACGGCGGCGCGTCCCTTTCTGTCAAATTCTAAGACATGGGAAAGTCGACAATCGGATATGTTGCCTCGAAGAGCTGCATGCGTGTTGTTAGCCTTTTCTCCCCTCTTGTGCGGAAGAGACTTGACTTGAACAGGAAGATATTAGAATGAGACAGATGCTAATCAAGCCTTTCTTTTCACGCACATGGCATTCAGGCCCGTTATTATCTGTCAGGTCTGCCGCATCGCGTGATAATCCGGGGTGCGCGACCAAACTATCGTGGATCTAGTGATTGTAGCGCAGCATCCTTGAAGTTGCAGATTTGCACCAGGGGTCTTTTAGATGGAATGGACTAGGATGCTATTTCGAGGCATAGAAAAGAGTCTCGTGAGGTGTCAACCACTAGCGTAACCGGCCATCCACACGCATTTGAATGTAACGGCAGACGATGGCTTGCGGGAAGTAGCTGAACGGGCTTGAAATCATTGATTGGCTCTTTTTATGTGAATAATCTGAGTTTCTTCTGGATCTACCGAGTACATCTACATGCTTGTCCCTGTATCCCGCTTCCCCGCTCCCCCGCTCCCTTACGGGACCATTCGTTAGTGTTCATACCCTGTACCCCTGTCTTTACAGGGCATCGTCACATCCATTCACATCACCCTTCTTTTTTACTCGACGTTTCTACGTAGCATCTTTAAACTTTAGTGAACTATTAACAAATACTTTCAATATACCCATCTTTACCTACCAATACAAATATCCAATTCGGAAACCCGATACTTGAGTGTTTTATCTTGGTCTCTTAGGGTTTCCCCCTCTACGACAATGATCCTAAGAATCAAACAGCAAGGACTGTTTGGTCCGGTCCAAGTGGAAGTAAAAGCAACCAGGTACCGGACTGAAATCGTACAACAAATAGAACATGGTAGATATTATGCTCCAAAGTGGCGTCGCTTAGCCTTATTACTTCAAAGTTTATTTTCTACTGAAATAACAAGAAAGCTCGAAAAAGCCTTCATCATCAACGTCATTTTTTCCTGAGCGAGAGGAGTTGATAGCGTCAAAGATGTTTACTCTAGCGACGTACGCACGTTGGAGCTGACATCTCTCTAGAGCAAATGGCCGTTAAAAAAAGTGTCAAACGGCGAAGGAAAAGGGGAGAGAGAGAGGGGAAAAGGCGGCTTGCTAACGTCGTCAGAGCGCGCCCGTTGAGTCTAAAGGTACGTCCCGTTGATAGACATGGATGAGGTTCCAGTAGTTTTGTTCGGATTTCTCATTTGACTTTCTGACATGCGGGGGATCAGCAAATAGAAACAAACAAAACTGATCGACAATTGCGAGCTGAGTGAGAGTTCAAGAGGGTGGAGGAGGAAATATCACATGAAACTTTTCTTTCCCTCCTCGTGTGTGGTCCTAGTAGAGCGAACCCTGGTACAGTCGCACCGCTACGAGTCTCAACGATATTACCCTGAATTCTTTCTCCCTCCAAGCTGCGACGGTCTGGTCTCGACCCGATGGCCGGGGGGAGAACTCGCATGTTCTCCACGCATCAGTCTCAGCCCAGTAAACGATGTCATGAGAGATCCAGTACCTTGGCGCTTTGCCGCATGGGGTCGTAGTCTTGCCGTAGGTGCCTTGTCTTGAATCTCCATCGTCACCAGCTGAGAGAGCTAATACGGCAATAGTCGCATGCATTCTTTTGCTTGTGTGCGCCTCCAAGAGAAACGCCACGAGCCAGCGAAAGTTAATAGCTAATGTTGCCCTTCTGGTTTCTACTGGCCGGGAAAAAAACATCATCTAGGGAATGCCAGCCACTTTTCTGGTATTGCTGAGCAACATCCAGAGTACACATGCTCTGAGTCCATGATGGACATGAAGTGTATATGGGTGCCTTCTCTCCAAGTGCTTGTAACCATGTCCCAGACAGCGTCGGGTTGGGCAGACAGACAGGACAAAAGGACTCTGTTTGATATCACCCAGGACCTTGTATGTGATGTGCAATCTGCAGCATCACGAGACTTGCAGAGAGGGATTGTACTTTGAAGCGTTACGTGAGAGTTACACCTCAAGACGGGATGGAGGGAGTATGGGAGTATCAGTATCAAACTCAGGGTTTTGCCAGCTTGAGATCCCCTTTCCCGTTCCATCATTCCCCCCCCCCCCCCCCTCCGTGTCCCATACGATAAAGAGCTGAGGTGCAA